>RJWH01003156.1:0-173280 GCA_004363575.1 Solenodon paradoxus | reverse complement strand
ACTCTTTCACCCTCAATCCCCTGAGGTGGCCCCCCATTACCCCACTCAAAACACTCTCTAACCCGGCTGCTTAGCGCCGCCTCTCCTTTAGGGAGTCAACCTAAATAGATACTTACATTCAAATCAAACACATTAAAATTATAAGAAGGGAGAAATTCTTCCAGCTTCAATATGTTAAGGGAGACTGATTAAAATGCTCAGATATGTATTTACTTAATTATTTGAGTACCATCTCTGTCCGTGTTTCCAAAGGTAAACTGTGGGGTGGATGAACTATGCTTTGAATGACAGAGTGATTCATTTTGATTTTGACAGTTTTGTGTTTATTTTATTACCATGTAGAATATATATATGTATATTCATAAATATAACTACACATATATACATATACATATATAGCCAACATACAAAATATGCGATTTCATAACTACAGTTGGTTAGGAAAAGGAAAAGTTGAAAGTTATATAAAGCTAGATTTAAAGCAACATTAATTACAAGTAGTAGTTGAATATGGTAAATGCATTTAAGGAATAAAACTGATGGCTAACACTTAGAAGACCCCTGTGGCCTGAGTTCTGGTTTGCAGTGACCCATCTCCTTAGGAATTGAATTTAATTGAGTCTTGGGTTGCGAGCAGACTGAGAGTGGGGAGGCTTTCCCTGGGTGCTTTTCAGTCAAGGCAGCACCCCACAAACGGTGAGAGCCGGTTCCCAGTGACCACATTCATACGGCAGTGCCTGCCCCAGCCCTTTCCAGGCAGGCTGTCCTTTCCCGCTCCCTAAGGCGTGTCTGCTGCCGCAGTCACTGAGTCTGGAAATGTCCCTCCAGCTCTTGAATGCACATGAAGTCTGGACTGGCTTCTGCATCTTCAACCACGACCCCAGCTCTGTGGTCCAGGCTCCGACTCCAGAGAAGTAATACTTTAGCCAAACTTTTCTAGAAAGTTAGACTTCTTTTATTTTTCAAGGAAAGGTATAGGCAGGAAAGGAGAAGAGGAAAAAACATTTTTTTAATTTGTTTTATTTTATTTATTTTGCTGTTCATCTTTATTGTTCCCCCCGAGCTTCACCATGTGAATGCGGGTATTTGGGACAATGTGGAGTGAGGCCAGAAGTGGTGGATGCAGCCACTACTCTGCCATATGTGTTGCTTTATTTCAGTTCTGGGAAAGCTTTACCTCATATCACACAAACTTTAAACACCTGAGGACATTCTAACAGAATTCTAAGATTGGAGGCTTTGGATTTATTCCTTATTCAGATACTCGAATTCTGAGATGCCAACTTGTGTTACTGACAAAATAGATAAACATTGTGGAGTAGGTAAAAAATTAAATAAAAGGATTGGAGTGCTAAATAGTTTCAACACTGAAGCCAGGATGAGAGCAGAGATCTTAGAAACATCTAGTGTCGCAAGTTTGCACAGGTCAGAGGCCTGCTTCTGTCCCAGGAACGTACTTTATTGAGATGTTTGGAATGAAATATGTATGGTGAGAAAGGCGGGTGTGTATTTTCCCACCTCCTCTTTCAGACATGATCGATTAGGGGGAATAAATCCCTGCGCTGAATTGCTGAGCTTCTATAGGGTCTTAATTGCTCTGATGGGGTGCACATGCAAGAACCCAGTGAGTTCTATGCAGAATTGTGATGATGATGATGAAGATGTGTGTGTGTGTGTGTGTGTGTGTGTGTGTGTGTGTGTGCTTGAGTTTTTTAGAAAGGGGTCTGTAAATGACAGAAACTTTTAAAGATTTTCCTGATTTCACCACAGCTCAAGACCTGTTGGAAAGCAGAAAAAAATACCTTGAGAAACAGAAGTAAATAAATTTTAAACATAAAATAAATTTAAACATAAAATGGACTCCAAGTTAATCATTAGGTTTCTATTATAATTATTTCTTCTGGACCTTAATAAACTTTCTCTTCACTAAACCAAGGACATCTTTCTTTTTCTGAAATTGTTTGATGATTTCTTTTGTGTACCTGGCTATCTAGTTCTCAGGGTGTTGAATGTCTGTGTGCATTTCACATCACACCGAACACCTTGCTAAGTTTTCCTTCCCTGCTTTCCTCCTCCTCCCTGTTCCCTCCCCTCTAGAAATTATGGTCTTCTGTCCTGTGGATTGTGTTGAGATTTGTCAGTTTGTTCATTTCGTTTGTCCACCTGTGAGTGAGACCATCTGTATTTCTCTTTTTCCTTTTGATTTATTTCACAGCATTATCCCCTCCAGGTGCATGTAGGTCTTGCAAAGGGCATGATTCCATTGCTGCAAGAGCAAGCACATCCTTCTTAAACAGAACTTTTGCCTAATATAGTCTAAGTGATGTTTCTTTTTTTCGTTTCATTGTGGTCAAAAATACAAAACATAATTCTCGGTCCTTTAGTCATTTTCTGTGCATGGTTTTGGGGTGTTCAGGGCTTTCTCGGTGATGTGCAAAATCAGCATATCCCCAGAATCCCAGGACCCCAAGCCCACCTCCACCCTCACTGACTGTCCATCTCTCCCTCCTCCTGCGATGACCTCAGGTCTCTCTGTTGATGAATAATTGGCTGTCCTAGAACCCTTGTACGAAAGGAACCTGGCAGTGCAGTCCTTCATTGTCTGACGACCCCATGCTTATGGACATTTGCCTTCAGCACCCACGGGGCTGTTGGGTACAGAAAGGTTCTCAAAGGTGTGATGCGGACCACTCGCCCAATTGTTTTCATGCAGTCTCTTGTGGACTTCAAGAATCTAAGAGCAGCCCAGATGGAGGTTGAGCACAGTCGCTGCACTGAGACATGAGTTCTCACCCCAAGGATACCTTTTTGAAGTCACGGACATGACATATGTCTTATGTTTCTAAGATCCCATCACCTCACATTTAAAATGGGACATAATGGGTCTGGCTCAGAAGCTGCTAGGCTGATGTAGGGGTATGGCTCTACCTTATCAGTAAGCACTGTGGACACAGGCACCCTCAGAGATACACACCCTGGGGGATGACACACAGACCCTGGACACCTACCGGCTGTCATTACTGCTCTCAGTCTTTGCCGCGTATCTAGAACATTCAGGCACTTGGCATGCGCTGGTGGAGTAGCAGTTAAGTTCCCACTTCTGGCCAGCGTAGCCCACATTCATCCCAAACACCTGGGTTCATGTCCCAGGGCAACTAAATAACAGAAATCAAATGCTTCTTCCTCCTGTCTCTTCCTGCCGGCCTACCTCTGCTCCTTCATTCCTGCCTGCCCCTTTCCTTTGGAAGGAATTTTTTTCTCAGGCACTTAAGCATAGTAGACAAGTCAGAATATTAAACAAATTGGATACTGTCAATTACAGCCTATATATATCGGAAAATATTGCCAAGGGACCAATATTAAATATTAAGATGGCAGAAGTATCAGGGAAGCCCCTCTATTGAGAGGTTCTGGAAAAAAACAACCAGGTGACCCACAGAAGTGACCTTCCACTTGTAAGTGTTGGAATTTCTTTGACAGATTGGTTTATATTTGAGAACTTGAATGAGTCGAAGATGGCCCTCATCTTCTAGAAAAGGACAAATGTGAAATAAGCCTGTTGTTATTTCTTTAGGTTTTGCTGAGATTTCTCTCTGCGAGAGGTCGTGAGTCTCTGTAACAGCACCACCGCCCGAGCTGGGTCGCCGTGTAGTTGTGGGTAACTTAGTGTCGAGAGAGAGATTTTGGTGACAAGCTTTCTCACAGGCATTCCGTGCTTTTTCAGGAAGGAAGTCCCACGGTAGAGAGAAAGTTTATAACACATCACAATAAAGATGATATTCTGATGATATTCGAAATTGAAGTTTTCAGCAGGAAAACTCTGGGTTCTGTTCTGTATGACAGTGATGCTAAAACAGGCAACAGTCCCTGAGTCGTGTTTGCAGAGATTGGAAGGACAATGGAAAACCGTGAGGAAGAAACCGGAAATGGTGGCCCAGCATATGCTTTTCCTGAGTCTCTTTAGATTTACATGATTTCTTCATTGTTTACCAGATAATTCTAATTTATATTTCTTCTCTTCTAATCTGAATTAACAACATTTTAAACGATGGATTGCCTAAGATCTGCAAATCTAATCCTTCACTCTGAGGAAAACATTGTTTTCTCTTGCCACCTTCTTGTGGGGTGTAGGGGTATGGCTTTACCTCTATACCTCTACTTATGTCAACGAGGCTGGGCCATTGTACTCAGGTACTCAGGTACTCAAGCACACATCTGCTTGTTGCTGGAGAGGCATTTTGAGGTGATATTAACAGTAAAATCAGTGGAGCATGAGTACGGCAGATGCCCTCCAATCCTGTCCAATCAAGTGGAGGTCTTTCTAGAAAGAAGGAAGGTGTTTCCAGAGGAAGAGAGAGCCACACAGTAGCTCTTTTCTTCTCAAAATAAATCTCTTATATATGTGTGTGTGCATGTGTGTGTGTGCGTGTGCATCTTATTCTTTCTGCTTTTCTTGACAACACTGACGGTGTATCTTGAAACATAATTTCTTCCTAGGCACTCACCCTGATCAATTGACTATTTTTACCAAGTCTGTTCCAGACACAGTTCAGATCTATTTGGAAACATGACTATGAAAACAATATCAGAGATGAAAAAATAGAGATATACTATCTATCATAATTCTACACTCATGTTTATGGTTTTGCCTATGTGTGCATTAATATTTCCCTGTTCCCCACTCATTTTCCTAGAGTTGACAACTGATAACATCAGGAAATGTAATCCTTAATATTGATTTACATGTTTTGTTCTTGGATGAAAAAAGATACTCTTTTAGTCTAATAAAGACACATGCTAGCCCATGTTAAAATTCCAATGAGAGTCAACATGAGGACAGCTAAGGGTTACAGAGAATCAAAAGTTTCTATGGGAGAAGAGATTATGAGGGCAGAAGATAGCTTGAACCACAAAAAAAAAAAAGAGATTTTTTTTTTTCTTGTCCCCACACGACAGCCATTGGAAGAGAGAATGGATATACCTCACTAAAGATGCCATATTGGATTTCTGCATTCTGGAGTCAGAGTTGAGCTTACAGAACTGGTTTTGAGTAAAGATCACCCCTGGATTCCAGTTACTAGTGGTAATGGGATCACGTCCTAGTAGGCTACATCTTTTGTGCTTCTTGACCAGTGACACCCACCTGGAATCATGCAGCCCCAAATCAACTCTGGCCACAGGAACAATGGTGAAGCGGTCAGTCTCAGTTCCTATGGTTTTAAAACTTGTGTGTCCTCATCTTCACTGCAGTCATTTGCATCCAATCCTTCTTTTGGAGCATTATCTCAGTACAGCCTGGACGATGGATTATGTATTCATGTATGTCGATGTGCACACTCTCACTCACAGTTGCACCAAGTCACTATCACCCAATGTGCCGCTTAGAAAATCTCCTCAAACCCGTTAACATACAGCAAACATCTATAATTTCTCATGCACCTCTACGTCACCTGTTCTGTGTCTGCCTCATTGGTGGCTCTGCAGATCTAGGCTGGGGGCAACTCTCTTTTTTGTGCTTCCCTACTGCCCAGGGAATGTGGCAGGTTGTCATCACAGAGGGAGGGGGCAGGAGTGAGTCCACCAATCCTAAGGGAGGCTTCAAAGGGATAGGACAGGACGAGGGTTGGAGGAGTGAGTCACTTCCTGAGGCACGGGATTTGAAAGACTCACCACCCAAATTGAAGGAATTCCAAGTTTGTGCAGATGTCTTCACACACAACAGATGATTATGGATTCTTAAAACAATTTATAAAGATTTTTGGTCTTTATTCTGACACTGGATATGCTTAGAGGCAGAGATTAAAGGACGTGGTCTCCAATGTTAACTCTGTTTTGTGAAAAAGCGTTGGAAGCTGGTGGAGTGACAGAATGGTCTGATGCCCTCCCATCACGAGGATTTTCTTCAGGGTGAAGGCAGATCACAGGGGATCTCCCCAATAGCCTCAGTGGGATGCGCAAGACGAAATCCACTTTGTACACCCAGTGAGCCCATTCCACACCTCACATTGTGGTCTGCTCATCTGGAGGGCCTGCGTAAGAAAGTGAGAACCTAAAAAGCTCTGTAAAAAAAATGTTACTGAGAATAACTCTTCATTCTTAAAAAAATGTTTTCTTTTTTTGAATATACCTTACATACATTGAAATATTTTGCAAAGTATTTTCAGATATTCTTGATAGTTGTGTAATGTCATAATATAGACATTTCTGTTTTCTTTTGTCATAAGAAGAAATGAAAGTTCAACTCAATGAAACTAAGACTTGATCTTAGTCTATAAAAATTGTGAAAGGGAGCAAATAAAAGACAATCCAACTGAAGTTGATTAAAAGACAGAAGGATTCACTGGTACCTGCAGACAGGGGTCCAGGGGGTTGGATGGGGTTGAGGTCAGCCTGCTTTAGAAGGAAACTGACTTTCTTAGGACTCTGATGCTTTTCCCCATGGATGGTTTCTATGTTGACCTTGTCACAAAGTGACCTTACAGCATGCAGCCACCTGAGTCCTGAGTTTCCATGTAGAACCCATCTTGAAGGTCATGTTGGTGTCTGGGCATGGTCTACTCCATGGCTGTGGAGGAGAGGTCACCCCAAGTCCAGAGGTCTATTGAGTTAGGCTTTTCCCTGGTGCAGAGAAGAGGTTTGGCATCCCTAATAGATGAGCCATGTATCCCACATATGCTGACTGGGCCAGGGAAAGAAACAGGTCCTTTTATACCCCTTCCTGTGGACCTCCACTCTGAAGCAATGCATCTTTGATTGACAGCAAACACTTAGTGATGGGCTTTCTTATAAATTGTTACTTCTCTTTCCAAAGATGGAGCTATTTCTTATTGTAACAAAGTGATGCTCAGGTAAATAAGTCTTATTTCTTGACCTCCCTTGGTTGAGATTTTCTAGAAAATACTAGTTAAGGCAAAACCTTGGTTACTTCTGTATATGCTACTTCAATATTGCCATATATTTTGATGTGATTGTTTAATTATCATTTTTGCCTAATGAAACCCTTCATAGTGCGAAATGTCGTTTATTTGATTGATTCATGTAGACAAATATCTTAGCTCCTAATGGCAGCCTGATTGGAAGGTGCATCTCATCTCACCTACAGAGTGATCTCCCCTGACATCTGCTCACCTAGGTCAGCAGTTTTGTGAGGAAGAATCACCAAAAGGTTGTGACCTCATCTACATTATGCAGGAAACACTGTTAATGGCTCTCTCGTTGTGTCCACACGGGCTCAGGCTGACTGTGGATGGATGGCACCCAGACTGAAGCCTCTGGTCCTTCAGAGGCTCCGTGAGATTCCCAAGTTATGTAGACACTACATAGCAAGGGTCACAAGTGGCTACCTCAGCACCCTAGAAGATTTTATGATTAAAGGAGTTAGTATACTTACATTGTCTGAACAAAATAAAGACCAAATTAGGCACATGCAGGTGTGCAAACACACACACACACACTTAGACACACATGTACACACATGTACACACACACTTACCATAACTTCAGGCACTTGATTAAAATGCTGGGTCTCTAGGATGTGCTAGAATGACAACAATTCCATTCTTCACACTGAAGGGACTGCAGGGAGCTTGCTGTCAAATACCCCCAGTGAAGATGTGAAGGAGAAGCTGAGTCACAGATTTTGTGTGATTATTCCTATTCTAGGATGTCAGTTGCAGAACCACAAGACCCTTGCAATCTTTGAAGAGTTCTGAGTTATTTTTGCAGAAAGTACAATGCCTCCAAACTAGGTGTGAGGTTAGGAGGACGAGGAGCCCTGGGCTGCAGCACCAACTAAACTGACCGTCATCCAAGAGGGGGAGCCTTTCACATGTCTCAATAACTTCATGAACTGCACTAACTTCTCAAGAAAAGGTGTGGCTTTGCACAGGTTGTATATTTTTCAGACGATGAAAAGCCAATGTTCTTCCCTAGACCCCACAGAGGTGACGAGGTCACCTGTGCTTGGACCGAGGCTTTGGGTGACTGTCACCGCCCAATGCCCACCCCAGCTGTCTCCAGGCACTGTCTTTTCCCTCCACTGATTTGACATTTCCTTTTGACCTTAACTTCTTAATGTTCTTTCATTTTCTAAATGCTTCATTTTTCATGTGTTCAAAAATAGAGTCTTTTAACTATGGATGCCTGTCATGCTGCCAGTCCGCAATAAAATCAGTGCTGCAGCCCAGACAGCACGCGCCCCTGTCTGTTCCAGGCGATTCTGTAATAACATTGAAAACAAGATGGTTAGTACTCCTCCTGTGAGCCTCAAAATTCAATTTTTCCAGCTTCTCCTATTAAACTCTGTTTCATTCAAACCTCTAACATTCTTGTCGCTCTTATCATGACAAACATAAATAAAGTGATAGAAACTTTTTCTTCTCCCAGTACCTGTCTAGCCCCATCCTTTGCTCCCCCGCTCATTCCCTCCATCTTTTAAGAATTCGTCAGTGTTCTCTGCCTTTATTGCAATCCGTTTCTGCCCCCAACAAGCCACTAAAACAGGCCACATTGAGTTTAATCATGATCTTTGATTTCTCAGAGCCAATGGATACTTTTCCACCTTTAAGTTATTTCAAAGACCAAACTCTATTCTAAAACTCTTGAGCTTTTAGAAAGAAAATGTTTTCTTGGTCTGTTTCCTACCTTAGACCAAACTTCTGTAGCTTCCACTACCCCCAGGCAAACATATGCAAGAGATAGCCTTTGTATTACACAATTCCAGTGCTTATCTCCTTCATTTCCTCTGGCTCCAAAGTCTCCTGGGCAGCAATGACGCTAGTGTCTATCTGCCAAGTCGGGGATTTCTCACTGGAGAGCAATTGAGCTCCGGTGTCTAAACAGCCTCTGTCTCACAGAAGCCTCCTTAATAAAGAGGCATCCAGCTAAAGTATCAGCAGTGCTGAGGCTGGGACACCTTGTCTAGACTATATCTTCTTCAGGTCCCATTTCCATGCTTAGTTGATGTCTGCACAACAAAGATGTTCTACAAAGCCTTTGAACTTAACATGTCTCTCAATAAGTTCAACAATATTTGTGCCACTAAAATAAATTCTCCCATATCGCCTGGTTTTGGATCATGAGCTTTCTTTTGTAACACTTCTAAGTATACAACTCAATTCATGGTAGGGGACTTCCTCCTTATTTAATAATATAACAGATTTCTTCTGTTTGCATGGCAACGCTGATATCCACTCTATGACCTTTCTGTAAACTTCTGGTCACTATTTTTTGGGTGGGAAGATGCGTTGAAACTCACTGTGAGATGGAGGCTGCATGCATACATATTTATATGTGTGAATCTAGCTGGTAGACTATTTGGAGAAAAGGATAGTCTGTGTCAGTCATCATTTTACTTTCAAAATGCCAATTAGCATATCATCATTTGCAGCAATCAGACTAATGGATGCAGCTCTTCTTTAAAGGAAGATTTTGAAAAGTCGTGAATGAAGTCCAGATCACCAAACTTTTATCCTTAGGAATCACACACACACACATGCACACACACACACACACACACAGGTGTACACAGACTCATTTCTAAGTATAAACACACACACAGGAATATACACCTTACATGGATATATGTTAAGTGTCTGCTGGTGATGTAATGTCTGTGAGGGGCTGATACCCCTACTCCAGAATGATGTCTCTCAAGGGCTCCCTGACTATACAGAATTGGGATCTGGGCACATTATCTGGGAATCTGCAGCTTCAAACAAGTGCAGTGTCTTTATATGTGATTCCATGTCACAGAAGCAATTTCCTTAGCGAGGTCCCAGTCAATCACAACAGAGACTTTTACCAGTTGCTACTCTCTCTTGTTTCTGCCACAAGCTGCTGTTTTCTTCATCAATAAGATGGAGCTGTTGGCAGATGGAGAGCAGATGACTGATCTATAGACTTCTGTGCCACTGGTTTGGGGACTAGTCCTCTTTCCTGAATGTTTGCTGAGGCCATATTGAGGTTTTTTTGGCACCACCCACACTCAAACTCTCTGGTTGCTAATAAGGTCTGTGTTTGGTCCCCACATTGATTCCTGTCTCAGGAACTCGGTGTAAGAGTTGGTGGTGAAAACTTCTTATGTATAGAGGGACTCCTCTGATCTGAAGACAAATCACTGATCATGGTGAGATGCTGTTTTCTCGACCCTCTCCCTTCCCATTCAACACATATCCCTATTGTAATTTCATCGATATGTGCACTTCATTCTGTTTATTTCCTTCATCACAGTGCTCGGTGCTTCTAGGAACATGTGAATGGCGGAGACTCGGTATGCCTGGTGCCTGGTGGGGTCATGTGCAGTCAGTGGTCCCAGTGCCCCTGGAGCTTGGAAGGGTCCTTTCCTAAGAGCTGGGCACCTTCTGCTGTAACTGATCCCAACACCAACTCATCATATTGGTCTAGATTTCCCCATTTTTAATTGGTTAGAACACATCAATCCTGGCTTCTCTGGAGTGTTCTGAAGTCTCATGGAACTTAAGGGGAGATAATTCAAACCACAGATGTGTGTGGTTAGAATCAGTGCAAAGATGGAGTGAGTATGGTCACGGGTATGACGATGTGCTGACCAAACACACTTTGCTACTATCAAGATATTCTTATGTCCTTAAAAAGATGTAACTAAAGTGCTGCTGGTTATGGGGTGGGGAAAGAAATGAAGGGTCACATAAATAGGTTATTTCACTCACTCTTCAAAGTCACCCAGCAAGAAATGCATTGTTACTAATGAGACAAAAGGTCAGAGAGAGTGAAAGTCTGTCTGAAAAGAACTCATCTTAATAGTTGGTGAATTGCTTAAATTCCAGTCTGTCTGGCTCCAAGCCTGAACTTTTCCACTGGCATCATGTGTCAGTCTGGGAGTAGTGATTCAGTGAGTTTCTCTGTGGATGTGAAGGTGTGAAAAAGAGCGCAGTGAAGACAGTGAGACTGATGGGTGGAGAGGACCTGGGAGGCAGATCTGAGTGTCAGAACAATTAATGAGATTTAGAAGATGTTATACATTTCTGTGTATGTATGGGAAGGTGTCTTTCTGCTCTATCAGCAGTGGGATGTATTTGTGAGAATAGATCAGCTTGTTAAAATAATAAAAAATATTTGAAATGAATTAAAAATGTTCACACATGTACACATATATGCACACACAGTCACAGGTATATCTATGCATATATATAAGGGAAGTTGATATATGAGTTCACAGCATACCTATGCGTGACTGTATGCCTCCCGACTATGTTTTCGACAACGTCCATTTGGTGAAGCAAGAGGACAACAGAAGAAGTTCATTATAAGCAGGTTGTTCTGACCACACTCTGTGAGATAAATGTGAGGATAAGGATTTGAGATTTGATACTGGAACACTCGTTAAGGGACTCAGGAAATAGCTCAGAGAAGAATTATGGGTCTAAACCAGGGAAGCAGCCTTGGAAATGGAAAGGCAGAGACAGATGGGAGAAATTGTGAACCGTGATGGATATTTTCCAGATCAGACTCACCCCAAAACCCAGGACATTATTCCAGATGCTTTCTCAGTAGGAGACCCACCAGACTCTTCCATTGGTGCTCACAGATACATAAATTCATCCAGCCTATCATGAAGTAAGGGCTAAGAGGAGGCCTAATCGGACTGTGGGAGGGCCACCCACATGCGGCCGAACTGCCATTTTTAAACATCATCTGCCACCACAAGGATGGTACTGTGGGTGGAATCAGGAATCTTCCAACAAGATCATTCTAATTCCACCACTAGGCCTTTTCCATCTACATTAACGCAGGTATTCCCACCTTTCCTGAGAGTCCAGACATCTGTGGTTGCAGGGAGCAAATCACACAGAAGTGCATGGCTCCGGTCCCCGTGGTGGCCTGACTGGTATAATCATCGACCCATTTGCTTTGGCATCTCAGTGGGCTTGCAGTCTCAGGAAAGAGCATTCCATATGCAGAATCTCCAACACGAGGGGGAGAAGTGAGGAGAAGGACGCAGTATGAACTGCCCAGAAGCCTCCTGCTTGGGTATAGGGCAGATGCTATGAGAAGAGCAGACTTTGGCAGAGTGCTGGCTTTGGAAGGGAAATTTATATTTAAAGTTCAACGAACAGTGAATAAGTGTCTTAGATAATAGGAACATTGAATGTAAAAGTTCATTTCGGAGGGCCGACCCTAGAAACCACATCATCTAAAATAATTTTAATTAGAGTTTGGCTGTGACTAAACTCACCACTAAAAGAGAGACATTACTCAAAATGTGACCTCATTTTTGGATCATGAAAATTCTTTGAGAGGGTCATCTGCACTGTGGTGCCAGTAGTGCTTGGTGACTCTAGCTTCTGGGCTCCAGCTTCTTTATCAGGAGCTCTGGGATCTGATGAGGCCTTGGGAACAGTATGGCAAGTGGGAGAGCAGAGCAGACACCACCAGTGGCGCCTTGGTCCTTCCTTTGTACACTCACGCAGTCACATCCGATTTACTGATGCCGAGGAAGCAGAGCACAAGACACTCATTTCCGGAAGGGTGACATTAAACTACGCTAAATACGCTATGTTAGAAAAAATAGATAGGTGCTAACAATAGGATTTTGTCTGTTTAGTGAACCACCATACAGCAAACATGTATAAAGAAGACAAATGTTATCGAATAACAATGTCAAAATGCAGTTGAGTGCTCACTCCCCTAAGAATTCATCAGTTCATTTCGTGATCTCAGTCCTCAAACCCTATCTCCTGTGAATCACCTTGGTCCTCACAACTGTCTCATTCAGTGTGTTCTATGGTTATCTTCCCTCTTGTGGAAGAGGAAACAGAAACTCCTGGGGCTGAGTCAGTCAAGGTCTCCAGTTTGAGGACTCACAGGTATGGTATTAAAATGCAACTTCTGCTCCAGAGCCCAATGCTCAATGAGTCCATCTGTCCCTGAGATCAGCACCTCGGCACTGGCTGAAATCCAGAGGTTTGCTGCAACTAGTGTCTAAGACGTATGTAAAGCTTTAGCTGACATTAAGCATTGTGCTGATTTTCCTTCCTGGGAAAAGCCTTGACAAGGGGTGACGGACTGGCACGTACCCGGCAGTCTCCACACTGACTCCGACAGCGCGTCTGCACTGGGCTGCCTCGGTGAGCTCATTTAACGATGCTGCATGCGGGGACCGCTCCAAGGAGTGTCCCAAGAGAAGTGCCTCTGACTTAGCCTTTCTTGTTAATAAGATTGTCACTTTCTTCCTCTCCCTTTCTGAACAACAGGTAACATGGTATAACACTTGTTCCAGTATAGGCTCTGAACAGAGAGGATGGAAAATACACACTCTTACTCCAAGGTCCCTTTTCTTGTTTTGTGAAAACCTGTTGGGAAGAAGGTTAATCACAAACAGAGATGTAGTTCAGCATGGGGAGGAGTTCCTCCTCAGTTCTGACAATAGCCTTAATCTTAATTACTTGATTCACTCCAAGGAAGAGTCAGATTAATGCGCCTGTTAGAATGCCATCCAGTTTGTCTAATGAATGTAAACTGTAAACGTGCAGGAGGTGCTCAGAAGGAGAGAGCCATTTGTTCCTAATTAGGCTGCATTCGTGGAGAAAGACTTCCTGTGCATCACCTCTAAAGGAAGAAAGGAGACTTTCAAGAAAAAAAAAACCCACAAAGCAGAAAAACCAGGACTGAAGTCCCCACGGAGCTGCACTGTCTTGCTGAACAGACACCGTGGCGGCCCCCGATGGTCTCAGGTTGAGAGTCCTCTGACCTGTCCGAGGCACAAAGTGCGGTTCGGGCCTCTGAAAAGATACACGGCCACCGCTGACCTCTCTCCACACTGTCTTTCTATCACCAGCACCGCTGTCTTTGTCCGAGTGATGGTGCCACTTGCTGAAGGCTCTGAAATTGAATAAATTAGTCTCTCCCACCCAGGAGTCTCTTATCTAGGTAGAGAAAAGAGAGTGGTGGTTATTTTAATTCACGTGTTGAAAATTTGAGTTTTATGCATGTCTAACTAGAGTTGTGCAGGCGGAAATACTGTGGGAGGAAACAGACCTCCTCTTCTTAGGAGTTCAGTCATTTGTGCAAGAGGTATTTGCCGACTACCTGCTATGTTCTAAGACACCTGACTAGACAGACAGGCACCAACTGAACAAGACCCGCGAGCTCCAGGAGGATGTGTCTCATGGGCCAGACAGATGGAAAAGCAGGAGACAGCAGCACCTGGAAATGCACTGTGCTCGTCATCCTGGGTCCCCTGGAATCTGGGAGAGTCCCGGCGCTGTTTCTGGACTGTGTGAAAGAACATTCCTGTTGGAGGTGATTTCTGTTGGAAGAGCTAGTCCAGCGGGTGGAGTGGACTGTGATGGGCTTTCAGTCTGCAAAGAGCAGAGGCAGTGATGGAGGGATGGTCAGGCGTCCAAGACAGCGGTGGGTTAGAAGAAGGAATGAGGTCAGAGAGCTAAGCAGGGCTCCACTCTGTTGAACCTTCTTTTCTGTGAGTTTAGCTTTATTGTTTTAAGTGTGAAGAAAGCAGTAAGGAGTTTAAGCAGAACTCCCTCAAACTCTGGAGGCCACTGAGGGTGTTGTGAGAAGGGGTTAGAAGGAGGAGAGGTGAGCCGGACACCAGGGAGGCTGTGTCAGCAGTGTGGCCTTAGTGGTGGAGCACAGACCCAGGTAGCAACCAAGGGTTGATGAAGAATGTTCCAGAAGGGACTTAATTGAATGAATGATTGAGTACATGGGGTAGGGAAGGGATGGGATGGTATTATTTACTTGAGCACTAATATTTTACCTTCATTTTTTATATATAAACCAGACTTGTGTTTTGATAAGCATAATTCCAAAGAAAAAATAAACATGGCTGTATAAAGACACTGGTGAGCTTTAGAAGGGTAGGAGGCACCTATAATTGTCAGCATATTGTCAATTGTCAAAATATCCATATATTGCTAATTCTCTTACCCGTACTACGTCTCTAGTCACTTCAAAGTCTGTGAGCATTCAGTTTTTGAACAATAGGCTAGCCCAGACGAACTTGAATTTTTCTAGGCAGTGGACTTGGTTCTGTGCTTGGAAGGCTCTCATCACTTGCTCAGAGCGTCCATCGGCTTCTGTCTTAGACACAGTTAGAATATGACATAGCTGGTTTTCCTGGGTAGGGTGGGGGCCAAGGAAGAGGTCCCTACACAGCACAGGGAGAGGGACAGGCATGCGACCCTCAGGGAGGCTTTGTGGATCGTCCCCTGGGATGGGATAGCCCTCCTTTACCTGGGGAAGCACCTCAGGATTCCACTGGTAAAGGGAAGAAAATTGCATCGCGCAGGTGCGGTAACTCAAAAGAGCATCACAAACTGGAGTTATTTAGCATTGTTTATCATAATTCCATATTTTCCAGCCCACACAGTCAACCGGCAATGTTCCTAGTGACAAGACTTCAAGAGTGGAATGAAATGCAAGTAAATTCCATTTTATAAAGAGAAGTGAGTCTGCCACTGTTTTCCGAGGCATTTCATTAAATATGACTGATCTTTAAATTGCTGAAATATAAATGATGCAGCTTTACTTTTCTTAAATGTTTTATTTGGGGAAGAGGAGTAACTCTACTCATTTTATGTTTATTTTTCTCTATTTTTGAAATCTAAAAATATTCCTCGGCCTCACAGATTCTCCACAATGATGAGATTCATGAAGTCTAGGAGTGCTGACAAGCATCCCAGCTCATTTCCTGCAGGTTGCATGAAGTATCTGGGCATTTTTTGCTGGTGGGTGTTATGAACGGAAAGAAGTGCGGGCTGCCTTCCCCTGGGAATGCCAGTGGCCCTAGAAATCGTAAGTCGAAGTTTGCACTCCTACTGTGACTGCATCCTGATATAAGGCATTCAGAGCTAATGAAAGTTAAAGGAGGTCAGAAGGGTGCAGCCCAAATCCCAGAGGACAGTGGCTTCATAAGACTGGGAAGAGGACTGGAACTCTGGTGGAGGGTATGGTGTGAAATACAGATTGAGACACAATATCAATATTAAAAAAACAAAAACAAAACAGAACAAAAAATCCAGGAAGAGAGAGACTTTTCCCTAAATCTCCCTACTTGGAAGAAATAGTTTGCAAGCCCAGAAAGGAGCCCTTTCCAGAGCCTGAACCCTATGCAACGTGGACCTTGGACTATAAGCCTTCAGTGTGTGGCAAGTGAGGACAGCAGAGCCAGCAGGCGGCAGCCTATTTCTCATCAACGAGGAGCTCTTGCTGCCAAAAGTCAGTGCACACACGACCCACAATGGGCTGATCTTACCAGGCTTCTGGAAAGATTCTGCAGCTTTCTATAACACCTAATTAAAAACAAAGTTCCATCAACAGGACTTGGGGTATCTCCTGTATGCCCTAAACCAGCTCTCACCATAGTGATAGATCAGCTTTGTGGCGGGTGTATCCTGGAAAAGTCACGTGGTTCATTTTATTTCATAAAGAAAAGCAGAAAAATTTGTCTTCAGGAAGTGTGGAAAACAGTGTTTTGATAAAACGAAGTTAAAGCGGTGTTTTTGTGGTGGGTCCTCACACCGAGACTTGCACAAGCCAGTGTGTTGACTGAATTTCCCAGCAACACTCTCTGAGATTCCTCGAAGGCATGGGCATACTGCAGGCTTGTCCAATATATTTGAAAAGCATCTTTAATTTTTTAAAATGTTTTTTTAAAGGAAAGGAGCAAGCAGGAAGAAAGAAGAGGAAGACACATTTATTTACTTTATTTAGTTGTCTGTTTTGACTGTTCCACCAGCCCTAGGTCTCGAATCTGTGTCCTTGGGTTGTATGTGGACAATGTCCAGTGGCCTTATCTGCTAGACCACCAGGGTATGCACAGCAAGTGTTCTTATTTAATATAAAACCTATTAAAGACCCTGTGGAACTGGTGTTTGCCAGATACACTATTTCCTCAGTAGGTTCTATTTTAAAATGAAGAATGCTGGCGCAAAGCAAAGATCTACTGTATGAGTAGATTTTAGAACAGGAAGACATATAAAACATTTCGAACAGAAAAGATTTCACAGTTGGAATTAGGTGCTGACAGAGTTTTTGAAAAGGCAGCGAGAGTAGAAGAGAGTGGAGAAAGCTGACCTAGGAGCCTTAGGTCGCCCCCTACAAACTGCAGTCAGGTCAGGAAGGAGGGAGCCGTGAAGTCATGGGGAACTTCTGAGGATCCTGTGAGCACCCTCACCCTAATGGTGGGTGCTGTCAGGGTCCCCGTAGACATTCCCCCCCACCATCTTCATCTGGTACAGGGGTCCTCAGTGGCAGATGGGGATTGAACCCAGAGCCCCAGGGACATAGTCATGGGGACAGGTAATACCCAGCTACCTGCCATGGAGACAGAGTAATGAAGCCGATGCTTTGGACTTCTATTTATTTTGTCTGTGAAACTCTCTGTGAACAAGTATTCTGAGATTCAAGTCCTTTGTTCACCCCCTTTCCCCTCATTTCTTCAGGAAATAGAGGGCAAGTTTCTTTAACATTCTTTTATAAGCTCGAGCAATTCCTAGGCATGTAAGGAGGAGTGTCATAGCCATGTGCTGCATGAAGAAGTGAATACAAGACCTCTAAGTTGTTATGTGATGGAGGCAAGAGGGAAATGCAGTGAAATTGGAAGATGGCTGAGAAATGATGGGTCTAACAGAGGATCCAAGGAGAGGCTGAGGGACGGGGGCTGCCCATCTGCTTTATGAATGAATTTTAGGACAATCTACTTCAGTTAGCATAGGCTTATTAAGCCTGAATTAAGCAGTGTTTGCCACACAACCCTCAGCAATAGAGGAGCACAGAACTGAACATGAAGACACGAAGGATAAGACAGAGCAACAGACTGTAAGGATGCTCCTCTCTCCTCTTTGCGCAGAGGACTGGCTCCCGTGGAACCTGATCCTTTCCTCCTCAGGAGAGCCCACCGTGGATGGCGTGGTCACAGCTCCTGGAGCACAAGCAGATGTGCAGGCCCCCATCCCTGCCAGGAGGTGAGCAGATGTGCCCCCATCCTTGCCAGACTTCCGGAGGTTCGGGTGGGGCTCCAGGCACTATATGAACTGCTCATGTCATGGTGTCTTTCTAAACTTCTGTTTATTTTTGAAGAGCTGTGTTCCCACCACCAACTTAGCCAGTCTTGTTATAGCAACTGAGTGTGTGTGTGTGTGTGTGTGTGTGTGTGTGTGCGCGCACGTGTGTGTGTTGGGAAGGAAGGGCTTATTTTTACTATACTACTTTATTCTATGATCCAGGCAAGAGAGAAGAAGGCTAATTATGATGAGCTAAACCTCTCTCTCTCACTTTGTCTATCTCTCTCTCTCCTCCTCCATCCCTCCCTTCCCCAAGAAAAGATAGAGCATAAGAGACAGATAACAGATGCTGAATCTGACTCTGAGACAGCAGCATCAGACAGTGATTTCAACATACACAAGAGTCGACATCTGTCACTGGTCCTCACAGAGGGTTCTGAACATGCACGGGCCCGGTAAACTCACGTGAGCACTCATATGAGGTCACTGCATCCCCTGTGGTTCTGCCACCCCCTCTTCCACATCACTGTGACCTTGGAGGCCATGCCGTCTACAGAGGCACGATCCACATCAGCCCTGGGAGCAAAAGCAAAGCAAGCACACGGTCCAAGACACGGTCCAAGGTTCTACCGCTAAGCGCGCAGGACGCGTCTGCTGGTAGAGCTCATCTGACAGATGAGCAGAGAGCTTCTTTGTAATAAAACCCCACAGACAGGTGGAAATCCATCTCAAAGCCCTGCGGAAGCAACAGAAACATGGTTTAGGGACACCGACCACTGTGTCTGGAGATCGTCTGCAAGCACCTTGCACAGGCGGCTTAACTTGTCCTGCAGAGGAGATCAGTAGCCCAGACGGAGCCTCAGAAAGGCCAAGGCTCAAAGACGGCCGATGACCACCACATGGACATGGGCTTTGTCTGGAGAATTTGAGCTTCTGTGGAATTCTCAAATCCTGCAGATGGTTACCAACAGGCCAGGAACCTTTTACACCTGAGCGGCCCCTGGTATCCCCTCCAGGCACTGGGAAGCAGGCATCTGGGGTCTAGTTTGCAAGCGGCAGACGCGGTCAGTGAATCCAGAGGGCACTTTGGAGGTGGGACCCATTTGACACACAAGACATACGTCGCACTGAAACGCAGATGCTGCGATTAATATCCCTGCGCTCCGAGGGAGACTTTCGAATGGGTTCTGGGACAGCGTTTGTGCATCAGACATACTGCTAACACTAAACTCTGGGATTCATATAACAGAAGTAGAGGCAGGGAAGGTGAGCTATTCGTGACTTCCCCTGTTGGGGAGTATCCACAAAAACTGCTGCCAAATGCATGGGGCCCAGGCAAAGACAACTGCTCCCAGTCTTCTGATGCCAGAAGCTGTCCTCATTGTCAGCACCAGGCCCTCACTGTCAGGAGGAGCCCTTAAATTGTGAATTTTCTGAATGAAGACTTTTTGAAGAAGTATTGGCTTCATGTAGTAAACAACAGTCTTTGCAGAAGCCCTGCTCTTCTTTCAGGAGACCCACAGAGGACACGTAACATGAGAGTTCAGAGTGGAAGGCCTCCCATTATTATCCCCAAACCTCTGCAAGTGGCCCCCAAAGCAGAGAAGATTATATTATAAGGCTTTGATTTCTCTACTGTTTCAAAGCACAAGCCTATAAAAGGGCATAAAAACACCTTGAACGTACAAGCAGCCCTATGAATTGGTCTAATTGGCTCCTCAGATCACAAAGCACTTTGTTGTCTTTCATTGAATGCAACTCTTCTCTTTGGGCAAAAGAAGGTGACTAAAGAAAATATCTCACACTGTTTGCTCTCTCAAGCCACTGTGGGATGAAAAGGAGACACAGCATGTCCTTGGGCCTTGTGATTCTTAGCAAGGACTATATGCTGTACACTTTTCAGGGGAATAGGTAGGAGTGGTCTGTACCTATGCAGATAGAGTAGGCGCACCTTTCAAGTGGGAGCTGCGTCTTTGCCAAACCCGGTCTTCCAGTCCACAACGGTGTCCGGAATCTGTGATTCAGAAAAGGCCAGAGACAAGCCTGCTAAAAGCTGCCTTTCTGCTTGAGAACTGTGAGCTTCTAATGTGTTACCCGAACACGGGAGCTGTTACCAGAAAGTCATAGCAGCACTGTGCCCAGATGGGCCCTGTGAGGTAAATGCTGAGAGTGAAAGTTGTTACTCCATCCACGCATTTTGAATATTAAGTAAGGTAACACTCAGGCACTTTCAGCACTGAGAGCAGTGGCAAAAGGCATTAATGCCACCATACCTGTCAGCATGTCCAGAGAGCTGAATTTGTAAAATCTTGCTGTCTCCTTTCCTCATTTCTCCCCTTCCTTCCTTTCTCCTTCTTTGCTTTCTTATGTGATTTAATTCGTTCAGACAATATTGAATGAGCACCTATTAATTATAGACACTTTGGATAAAGTAAAGGTCAAGCTAAGCACAGTCCCTGAAACATGAACTTGATCTGTAGAAGACAAGGGCCGATATTCAAGCGACTGCAGTGTGTTCTGCAGGACAGCGGCTCCCACCTGTCCAGAAGGGGGCTCCCACCTGTCCAGAAGGGGGCTCCCACCTGTCCAGAAGGGGGATCCCACCTGTCCAGAAGGGGGCACTCTAAGCTACTATACAGCTCTACTTACTGCTAAGGGAGGGCCAGGTGATAATAGTTAAAACCGAGAAGCCTTAGTCCACGGCTCTTGTTTTTCAGGGGTACTCTGAGGTCTCTGCAGTCTCCCCTTGTGGACCATCTGAGGTCTGACATACCCACACTCTTGCATGTTTGGGCCTCAGATTCACACGCTGATTAACACACATGCCTATGTGCAGGGCCCAAGTCCTTGTTCTGTCTGATCCACGCTTTTCCAAAGGATGTTATTTCAGCTGAGTGATGCCTGCAAACCTAGATCCACCTGCCACCTTTCCTCTGAATGTGCCGAAAAGAGCTGGCGATGAGGGTCCTGTCAGGGAAATAGTTTTCCAGGACAAGAATCTTTACTGAATGCCTAGCTCCATGGAACTAGCCTGTAGTACCCATACTTCCTGTACCAACTTGACTTTTCCTATAAGCGTCAGGTCACGAGCCTGGCCACTCCAGTACGACTCCGCATACTTACTGGTTGCCTCTCAACTCAAAACTGAATATCAGGCACCGTTTATAACAAGGTAGTTATCTGCATTATTTGCAAACTCTCTTGGGGTCAAGCAAATCTGTGTGGTTCATGGCTGCAACTCAGTTCCCTGGAACACGACCCGATATCTAAGTGGCATTTGATAGTTGTCTCACTCATAAAAACCCAAGTGTGGTATGATTTCCCCAAAACACAATTGCCTACTTTTGTAACTCTGTTACCACATTAATTTTGCATGAAGTCACCTAAGACAGTTAACAGAGTTTGTATTCTTATTGACTCAGCAGAGTAGCTACCTTTCATTTCTGAAGTCCTGACCTGATGAGAGACATGCACATTCTGTAGGGGACTCTGAAAACAGAGGGACCGGAAGCTAGACTGAGTGGGATCCGGTGTGGAGAGGAGGCTGATGTGGGAATCACATGTCTCTCCCACAAGGACTCCGTGCTTAGAAGCTGGCAAGAGCATGCACATGAGAAATAAAACATTCACCTCATTTCGGAAATGCCAGGGCATAATGCAGAACTTTTATGGGTTTGTGTTTGAAAGGTTCTACATTACAGTAATGACTCGAATGAATTGAAATTTTACAAAATTTCATTACCATGCAACTTGCTGAAATTTATTGAAGAAAGACATGCTACAGAAATGGGCTTCCCTCAGTGACTTAGAGATTCATGGGAGATGGAGATGCAGGTCACAGACCTGGGCACTATGTGGGGACATGCTCCTAAAACACCCAAATGGGTGAGGAACTTGGAAGTTATGTGATCGAGCTTAGAACACTCACACTCAAATGAAAAATCATGCTGTTGGAAATCTATCCTAAAGAAAAATAACAAGAGCACAAGGTTTCATGTGCAAAATATTTAGAGCATTCTTGATGATATTAGAGTCTTTGTTTTCACTAATATGGAAACAAGGAAACAATGTTGCGAAAGAAAACTTAACAGTCATCTTTAACAACAAAAACAGAGATAGAAAGATAAAACAAAGAGTAATAATAATTGTTACTTACAGGATGAAAGAGCAAAGAAATAGAAGAAACAGTCTTGATTACCTTAGTTTTGAGTTTGGAAGTCAAGTTTGATCTCATCATATAATCTGCAAAATATAATCCTCAAAATCCAAAGGAAAATGAAACCCAAAGGCCTATGTATAAGTTAGTGTCAACGGTGTAAGAAAATAATTTAACAAGCTAGTCAAATAATTCGTACAAATGTTACGAAATAGATCTCAATGATAAATGCATGGAAAAATCATAACATTTTATCTGCAATGATATTTGTGTAATGTATTGCCTTTTTTGAATTATTGCCCATATATTTTGGGGATAAAGCAAATGCAATTTTTTATGTCATTAAGAAACATGACTTTAATATTTAAAAGAAAAGAAATATACATACTTAAAGATCTTAAGAAAAAAACAAATCATTCAACATTGGAGTTAAAATGACCAGAAGGAACTCATAATATATTTTATCTTACTGCAATATTTTCTAAATCTGCCCACCCAGCAAGACAGTGACTACCCCCGTGTGAGTGAATAACCCAGGATACAGATTGTGGACTCTCAATTCCTTTTCCTCATTAAAGAAACCAAGAAATCTTGGCGAGATGACTGATACCAGATTTGGGGCAGAAAAGTACCAAAGGCAATAAATACATAGGCCCTTGGTTCAGGGCTCCCTGCCCACTCAGTTCCCACAGTTTCTGCTCAGGGGGTGCCCTGAACCACCTATCTGTCCATCTCATCTTGAGGGCAGAGGATGGCCCTCTTCATGGGTGTGAGAGGTTGTCATTTCTCCATCTGTTGGGAGTTTTCATGTTAAGTTCCGAGTGGCCCCTTGCAGGTAGAGGGGGAACCTTCACCACCCAGTTACTCTGTGGTCTTCTCCAGACACAAGCTCTCACAGGACGGTTCTGTGACAGACAGCCCCCACCTGAAATCTCTCTCTGAAGCATCATCTGGGCTTTCCCACGGGTGTCTGGGAAGAGCCACAGTCGCAGAAGAGCCTTCTAGCACTTCCGAGCCTTCTCTCGACATGTTGCTTCTGAGGGATATTTTAGAAGGCACTTTCTCAAGGATGTTTCCGCCCTCTTGGAGGATGGCACAGCCACGGTAACTGCATTCAGGCATGTTGCCTTTAAGAAAATGTTTCTATTTTGACCAACTTTGAATACTCAGTGCTCCTGGAGGAAACCCCATCGCTTCTCTTGAAACGACACCTGAGAAAGGAATGAGCATTTTGGATCCGCAGCCCCTACTGTCTATGCCTCTCTGTTAAGAAAGTTATGACCTCACATCCCAAGTCGGCCTTCAGTCAAGTGCCTCCATAATTACACTGTAAGTAGCTAATTAAGAAGATACTCACTGGACTGTAGTTGAGAGAACATTCTAGCTGGAGAATTAATTCTACTCCTTCCTAGGAGCACACGTTAGACAATTCAATCACCTGAACCCACGCTGAACAAAATACCAACCAGTTATCTCCAGACTCCAGGCACATGTGCACGTGGCCTGTCTTTCTCACTTGTTTCAATTTTTGCTGTGACTCTCAGAGCCTCCACCCCTGTGTCCTGCAGGGTGGGGGTCACTCATTGCTGCCTCATCACGGCCGCACCTTTATTTTGTTTTCAAATAAACGCAATTAAAGGAGCTCGGTGTGGCTCCATTCAGCTGTCTATCTCAGAGTTGCACACAGTTTGCAGCCTCTTTTAAGTCTAATATTCAGCATCTCTGCCAGCCTGCAGGGACAAAAATAAAGAAGACAGACACTGTGGTCCATTCACCTGCCTCCTTTCCTTCTAAACACCTGTGGCTGACAGAAAATGGTGCTCCAGGGCCAATAAAGTTTTCTTAAAAATACCATTATTTTTTTGAGGAAAAAGGATTTTTGTGTTCATTTAACACATTTGTCAGGCATCTACAAGTTCAGGACTGTTGATGAAAGAAGTTGAGGTAATGAACAGAAACACTGATGCTGATTTGATGAGGGACAGGAGGAAACTGGCTGCACTGCCAGACACACAGGTCATTTGGGGGTTTTGTAGTCATTGTATTCATTTAGAGCAGATCAGCACACCATCAACCAACCTAATTGCATGAGATTTATGAGATGTGCGACATGAGAGCTTCACTTAGCGCAGATTTTCTCCCAGAATTTTGAGCTCATTCATTCTTGCCCGGCTATGGATTGCAGCAATGGATGGAGGTGAGCTCTGGTGGAGCAGCGGCTGGATCAATCACTTCCGAAAGGAGCAGGTCACAAGCCCTGTGTTCGAGTTCTGGGCCCAGGGGGAAACAACCAGCATGAACAACTAAATAAAATGACGTGAACATGCTTCTCCCTCTCTCGTCCTACCTACCTGCCTGCTTGCCTTCATTCCTGCTTGTACCTTTCCTTCAAAACAAAAAGGAAAAAAGACAAGAAAGAAATGGATGGAGGCGGTCCCTCTGGCAGCAGCGAAACTAAGCTGATTTGGAATTAGGTCCTTGAGGTCAATATAGATAAGACGAAGTCAGACTGAGAGCTGCCCCACATCCAACACAAATGGACAAAAGCACAGAGCTCAGAGGTCTAGTGAGGGCAGAAAAGATCCATCTGTTGGGGCTGCCCAAAGTTAGAAGGGGTCGGAAAGGAGCCCCTGAGAGCCTCGGCCCTGTCAGCACCATGATGTCAGACTCAGACTGCAGAACTCTGGCGTCATTCTGTGAGTGTGACCGTGGTTCCACAGACACTGGAAATGTACGCACCTCCTTTGGCCTGGTCTGCTTTGCTGGCTAAGTTAAACTGAGGGCATCCTTTCCAAGCCATCTCGCCAGTTTTTCCTCTTTTTGTTTGAGCTGCCCCATAATCTTTCTAATAAATACTTTTAAAATATAAGTTGTCCTAACCAGATTATTGCCTCTGGCATCCAACTCTCCTATGTAATGGACGAGCATGGGTGGTGTCTGTCTAGAGGCCAATGGGGATTGGTAGCGGATCAGTGTCATTCATCAAGAAGAATCACCCAAACGTGGACATCAAGCAAAGGGGACAGCGTGCTCTAAGAGGCCATGTGCATTTCGGAGTTACCACACTAGAGGAATACATACCATACATCAAAGCCCAAATTCTCTGAGGTGACATGCTAGTGTCTAGACTTGTGTCTGACACTGATGAAAATTACGTATTTCTGATCAAAAACATAACTCCAGAGACACGGTATACTGCCCCTTACAACTGAACAATTTTGCGTCTAATCTAGTGTTCTAATGCCCACAGTCCTTGCTCACTACCTCTGTAACACTTGCTCCCTTTGAACCCACTTTGCCTTCCAACTGAGCACCTCATTAATGAGGAGAACTAGTCTTGCTCTACATGTATAAAATCATATTTTCAACTTTTTGATATCTTCGCTTTGACATGCTATGTGTCCCTCAAGATTATTTGGGGGTGCCGAAAGATCAAGTTTAGGACAATGACTGAACATATCCACAAGGCAGAAGACAGGATGTTGACATTACATGGAAACTATGAAAGGATTTCAGTGCACTAAGAGAAAAGAATGATATTTCTCGTCTCCCTCAAGGTTGAAAAAAGGATTCTTAAACATTAAATAAAAATCTTTGTAATTCTAGAGAACATAGTCCCTTGGCAAATATCGATTTAGAGACTACCAGGGGTCTCTCAAGTCTCAAGTTCACTGAAGAGCTGGCCATTAAAATTGTGTTAAATATCTGCACATGCATGAAACAGAGATGCGGTTTTTGGGATGAAAGTCAACTTAGACACAGACGCACATGAATACTAAACTGATATCACTCAGAGTACCTCAACAAACAATGCGAATTGTAAGACTTTGTTAAGAAAATTAAGCAATTTTCCACAGGGAGATCAAACTTAAGTTTTCGCTGCAGCTTTAAAATCAATGTAAAAATAAAAACAATGGACGCTGAGCACAACCAAATCCCATTACAAGCATGATGCTATGTCCAGTTGACATTTCTGAGGAGGAACAGTCATGTTCCTTTGGGAGGGGAATGTGCAGGAGTGGGGGTGGAGAGAGAGAGAGAGAGAGAGAGAGAGAGAGAGAGAGAGAGAGAGAGAGAATGAATGTGTGTGTCATTGTGAGTGTGTGTATCTGTGTGTGTGTGTGTGAGAATGTGTCACAGTGGTATTAGTGGGACAAGAATGATGGGAGGAAAGAAAGGAAGAAGGGACTACCATTTCCTGAGTATTATTACATACCCAACTCTAGAAATCTTTATGAAGATTAAAATATTTAATCCTCAGCATCTAAAGGCACATAGTATTAACCTTTCCATTTTCAGGTGAAGTTCAGAGTGAGAATTACCCTTCCTAAGGTCATGCAGAGCCAAGATTCAAAATCACTTCTATCCTAGTTCTCACATTTGTAATTTTTATTAAAGGACATTGCCTCTCCAAACAAGGATGCCCTTTACAGTGGGTTTCTGGGAGTTGAGCTGATTGCACAAGTCGTAAGTCAAAACAGGGTCATTTCTGGGAGGGCCCCCAGTCTGTTAGAAAAGCAGAGTAAGCTATAGAAGCAAACTTACTTCTGGAATGCAGTGCCCTGAACAATCACAAGACTTCGGGAATGACACTTTCTTCTTGTATCAATCTCAGCTTCTAAATGAGTAAAATGAACTGATTGGATAAAGACTGTAAACTCATAGCTGTAGTCAAAGAATTAATTTTGTAATAGATAGTTTATTATTCTTTCAAGCAAGAAGGCGTATTGAGGTATAAATGTAAATCGGTCTAAGGTGTCATTATTCTGAAGATGAACGTTATTGTATGGGTCATTGAGAAAATAACCCCAAAATTATAACTTAAGAAAATACAATCCTCTATTATCAATTCAAATTTCATTTTATTTTTATTGGAAACACTTTTTTCAGCTTACTTAAATATGTTTTTCATCATCACGTGTTTATTCACAAAATAGTATAAGAAAATTGCATAGTATTCTTACAGTTTTTTTCCCATTCAGAATCCAACTTTAGCAGAAAATATTTAGACTCAGAGTTGTCTGTATTTTCCCACAAACCAGAATCTTCTAGTACTTCAAAGCTGTTGATAACAAACATTTCTTAAATGAGTGGTTAGTTGCTATTACCTGAGTTCTTCAAAGTCAATGATACAGTTTTTAAAAAATCTGATGCTGACAAGTACTCACACATGCATGTGGCGGTAAATAAGTCTATGTGTGTGAAGGCATGCATTTATTCATGTGAATTTTGTCTCAATGTAAGTGTTACATCATTCCCAGATTCAGGACACCTAAGAGGACTGCTGCTATAAAATCCACCCTGAATTTTCCCTTTAGCGATCTCTCTATTGCTTTTCGTACAGTAAGGATTTAGAAGCTGTTTATTGACACGAAGTGGAACTGAGATGTCTATAATTTTCAATTTATTTAGTTTTATATCTAATACAGAAGTCTACTAGCCAGCATGAATTTTGAGATGTACTCAAGATGCATTACTAAATGTTACACCTACCATATAGTAGCAAAAGAAATCCAGTGAAGATAGTAAACTGCAAACATATCCATTTTTTCCTTAGAAAAGATCATTTTAAATTATAGTATTTCATAAAGTCCAATAAAATTATTTGTTGATTTCTGTCTAGTTAAATGCAAATGATAAAGCAAACGTCTGCTTGACTAATTCGCAGTGGTCAGCTGGGTAAATAAAGGCACAAATTAGTATGTTGGTTCTCTGTCTAACAGTCTTTGTTCTATGACCAGCATTTTAAAATTAGATTTTCATTGCTATTTTATATCTTATAATTTGTACATTAAAATAAAAATTTCACAAATAAGGATCACTTTGCATTTTATCCAACAGAATTGCAATCCATGAAAGTTCTCTTCAGTGGAACACTAAATGAGATTCCAAATGGCTAAGTGTCCCATCCCCAGCCAGTCTTCCCCAATATTCATGTGAAATAATGGACTTGACTGTGCCAGACCAATGGCTGGTACGTTCTGAAACAAACTGTTCACTTTGAAGTGCTCAGAAACCCTTCCTCTCAGCTGCTAGTTTCCACTCAGAAAAACAAAGCTGGTCTTTTCGCTGATGTGCTTACTGTAATTACTCCTTCCCATTCTGGGAATTCCACATCATCCTTTGACCTGAATGCTGCACATGCACCAGCATGCATGACCCCCATACATGCATGCGCACACACGGCCACGCAGATGCAGATATGCTCACACAAAGGCACGTGCATATACATGCACACAGAGGCAGTAGATGTGGACACACACGCATATGAATACATACAGGCACACTCATACAGAAACAAACATGCATGCATTTCACACACAGTACAGCACACATGTACACAGTGACATGTACACATGATCTCTTATACACACATGCATGTGTGCTCATGGACACACACATTGTGCATGTATGCACACCAAGATGCATGCACATACATATTCCACAAACACATACAGCTGCATGTGTGTACATAGGCACTTGTTTTTAAGTGGTTGTACAAGATGAAAATTAATTTGCCTAAATGGCATAAGGTTCAGAGTGCAGGTTTTGCAGGGAGTTGCTGAGCTCAAGGCCTGTCTCCACCTTGTGCTAATTTAGGGGTCAGGGGAGAGTGATTTGGCTTGTCTCCCTCATGTCTTCCTCTGTAAAATGGGTTAATTAGTAGTACCTAATACACAGCAGTGCTTCTAGTGAAAACAAATTCAATATGTGCAAAGCACTCAAAATTCCACCTGTCATGCATTAAATGTCATGTGAGTATCCGTTACCTTTTTTAAAGTGTGGGAATTTATTTCTACCAATAGTCGCATCACACACAGGAGGATCCTGTAACCCTCTGACCAGCAATGGAGTAGAATGTCCACCCATTTATGAATTTGCCTCTTCCTTGCCTCCCCATGAGTAAACTTTTTTGCTTTTTGTACTCTCTCAAAAGTTTTATTGCAATGCAGACTCAAGTGCACAATGTGCCCGGTAGCGGATTAGCTCAATGCCACACCACATTGTCCTGTCCCGTGATCACACTGGTTCTTGCAGGGAACCAGTAGAACAACGGGCTCACCAGGCGGGTTTAACATCTCCACAATGCAAGTGCGGTAGGAAGCTTCCAGCTCTGATATCCTCCTAGAGGGTTTCTTGTGGACGATCACAGGGATAAAAACATGACGAAGTCTTTAAGTGATGGTGCTGATGGTCAGCCTGAGAGATGACTGTCCCATCGACTCCATCCTCTTCACTTACTAGATGAGTCTAGGAGCCAGAAGCCCTGTCTTGGACTCAGAGGCATGAGCAGAGTCCACTGTGAACTTTCGCAGTTGTTCAGACTCAGTGGAATCTAAATAACAAGGTCCTCCATCTGTCTGTCTGTGCATTAGGAGGACTGAAGCAGCTCTAAGCTTCACTGAGGCAAACCAGGTTTGCTTCCTCTCACAGAGAATGTGCTTCATACAAACATAATTTTCATCTGTCTTTGTTCCATTTGATTATCTAGTATTAAACATGAGTGGGGTTCCTTTATGGGTTGTGCACACTGTCAGACAATAAAGACGATTTATTATTGAATAGGTTAGGCTACCGGTATCTTCTCATTGACCTCGACTTGTCTGATTCGCTCCCATTACACTCCAGCCTGGTTTGAGGAGGAGAGGGAAAAATGCAAATGGTTTCACTGGGAGCTGGTCTCCCTGCAAAAGTAGAGATGGTCCAGGTCACTGTGTCTCTATCTGCACACTAAGTTACAAATTGACTTGTACAACTGTGTTTCCTACATTGCAAATTCTGGGATGCTAGTTCTCTATAATGTTAAGAATGTGGCGAGCACCCTGGTGGCCTCGTGCTTTAGTGCACCCTGGGAGCAGTCCCACATACATCCCAAGGTCCAGGGTTCAAGACCTGGGGCTGGGAGAACAACCAATGAGAACAACTAAGCAAAAATAAATAAAGTGCTTCTTCTTCCTCTCTCCTCCTGCCTGCCTGCCTCCTCGCCTTCATTCCAGTTTACACCTTTCCTTTAAAAACGATGTTAAGAAGTATAAAGGAAAACATTGCAATAATATTTGTTAGAAAAATGATAAAAATGAATCAATAGCAGTGGGTTTCTTTCCTTCTGGGGACTTCTCAGAGATCTGTTAATGTGCATGACCTATCTTTGAGAGAGACAGAGACAGCAGCAGGGTCTTCCCAAGATTCTGTCACTCATTTTTGGGAAACTGTTTCTCAGAACAAGGGCCCTATGATACACCTTAGAGAAAAGCTGATGGCTACACTTGTGTTCTCATTTCTGGAGACTGAGATTAGAGAAATAATTTGTTTGCAGTCTCTTGAATTCTTTGATCAGTTCATGTCTTCATATTCCAGGACAGTGGAGGCTTGGGAGAGCCATGGAATCTCTGACACACACATACAGGACACTTAGCTCAGACCTCCCTGGAGAACGTACAGACAGCAATTCATGATTTCTATCACCAAGGTGGAATTTGACAATAGAAAGCATGTTTAAAAAGAAAAGCCATTAGCAAGCTCGGCCAGCATGGCCCAGGTCTAGTGACCCTCGGATCACTTCCCTCAGGCCAAACTCCAGCCAGAGTCTATCCAGGGGACTAGTGAAGACCAACCAAGAATATCTTCATTAGAAATCAATGGAGTCCATGGGTGGATACTCCGGAAGTCAGCTTTGGGGTGCTGACGAAAACTGCCACACAGAAGGGCCCACTGCTCAGGCATGTAGAACAATTCTCTGACAGTCGGGCCAGGACAGACCACCATCCCTGTGGACTAGACGATGTCCCCCGTGGAGGCATTCGGTGGGAGCAGGGAGATTCAGCTCCTATGCTGGCTTAGTCCCGTCGTGTTGTAACAGCACTGCACAGGGTGACTTTTTCTCAATAGTTTACATTTCACAGTTCTGGAAGCTGCGAATCCAAGATCAAGCAGTCAGCTGGTGTGTGTCCAGTGGGGCCCGGAGGCCTAGGTCATTGACCAAGGCTGCACCCTTGGGACTCTTTTACATTCTGAGGACTCCGCCTTCATGACAAATCACCCCCAACCCCCTGCCTCCAAATACCATCATGTTGGTGGGGTGGGCAGTGGGATTTCCACTTGTGAATTGGGAGGACATGAAGCCCCATCCATAGAACATGCCCTTCCTACCAGCCTGTAATGAAGGAACATCAAGGTCCCACTGGGACAGCGTGGCATCAACAGTGAACAAAAGATCCCCTTCACTGAAACTGCAGTTTTGACAACATTTGAGTCAACTATTTGCCACTCTTGATTTCTTCCAGTTGCATGTTTTTTCAAGTCGATGGTTGTGGTCATAAATTGAGTGATTTGTTCTGCTACTACCAGGTAAAAGCAATAATTTGAATCAGGTGTTCGTCTCCTAAGTCATTTTTAAAACTCAATTTTGCTGATTTTTTCCCCCGCTGAAATAGCTCTCGTTGTCCTCTTTGCCATTTAAAATCTTAAAGAAGACTTTCAATTACACATCATTAGAATTTGTTCATCACAATTCAGGTTGTTGAGAATTTCCCCTTGAAATCAGAACAATTTTTCTTGCAATGTCTTGGATATGAAATCCTTCACCAAACTAAGACTGAAAAAAGTTGAGAGGTCATTCCAACTCATAGAGAAACCACGATGAATTTCGGACATTTGTTGTACTTGAATATCACAGCTTTGCTTTCTCTTCGATTGTTTTTTTAAAGTCTTTGACTCTCAAACGCACAATTCAAAAGAATGTGTACACCTTAAAGCATCAGCACACACACACTCACACACACACACACACACTCACGCATGAGCTGCTCAGAAACAAGCAAGAGCAACTTACTCTGTGGTGCTTCCTTCTCTTTCCCCCCTCTCCCTGTCTACACGTTTAAATTAATTGAATGCCAATCTATGTGTTTTTTCATGAAAATTTTTGGGCATTTGGTAGAAGATGGGAGCCAAATGGTAGTCACCCACCACATGGGAAACGTGGAGAAAAATGTGTTCTGAGATATACTTGATGTCTTACATATACAAATAAAGCACTTAACAAACATTAAGAGAATGTGCAGTGAGTTTTCCAACAATTAGCAATGACTTTTCCAGGCTCCAACTAGATTCTTGAAGTCTCAAAATGTGTGGGATTTGTCTCTAGTCCTAAAAGGGAAGCCAAGGTTTTAACCTCACTAACTCTTTTACTTGGATAAAACTATCATGGTGCAAGGAAAGCAGACTACATCATATATAAAATGTGGAAGGCCTTTGACATATGTTTAGCAAGATTTACACTAATTTGATCCTCTCTTTCCAAAAAGGAAAGAGATCCCCCTGCAAGAGGTGTAAGTATGTGAACTCAGCACTTGGTTCAGCGTGGTTGGAACAGAGCTAAAATTCACATGATAAAATCATACCATGTCAGCATTTTTCCCATTCATTTACCCAAAAGAAATGACTTGTAAATGACCACATCATAAACTGCTGTAAACATTCTCATCAGGCTTGTGTGTTGGCGATAATTTAGAAGATCAAAGCCACGTTTTGGGAGAGTTTGGGTCTTGGGTATCATCATTCTGCCAGGAGTGTGTCCCACACAATTTGAAAACATTACAGAATGTATCCTTTCTATTAGAATTGCCAAAATAGTAGAGCATTTAGATTGTTAATTTTTGAAGACACAGCTATTTCCGCACTGTTTTTATTTCTGTTGTGTTTTATCACTTATTTTTTTACACATCATGAAGATTAAGTTCTTTGTAATTTAAAAATTATGCAACAGCTGCTGCAAACATCTCCTTACACAGGAACATAGAATTTATATTGGGAAAATACCTATTACCAGCTATAAAATATGTATGAGGCTCTGTAGCCAACTTTATAAAATAGAATTTCTCCTTGCAGCAAAATGTAATGGTGAGCGTGCTGGGGGATTCACTGTGAAAGGAGAATTGTATTGATATGTGTTAAGTAGGGTTCTGGTACATGAATAATGCAACCATACATTGTGATACCCAGCATGTGGGGGTTATTCCCATGTCTTTTGTTAAACTTAGACATTTACATGCTGCTTTTTGCAGCGGATCTTATTTTGTCTGATACACTACATGATTGCAGGGAGATAGATGGTACATGCAGCTTAGTAGCTAATTTTACTTGTGTGTGCTCCCATAGCTAATTAGACAGGTACGTTTTCAATCTTGATATATAATCCAGGTCCACCAGAGAAAAGATGATACTGTCTTGGGGATATTTTTATGTATATTTATGACAGATGAAAAATGCAAACTATCAGAGATTTACTTAAAAATGATTTCCCAGAGCATTTCACCCAAAAGTAGAAAAAAATTAGTGTTTAAGTCACATTTTCTCCTAACTCTTCACCATAGAAGTTGCACGGGGTTATTATCCTGTTATCATTGCATTTATGTATGCATATATGTATTTATGTATTCATCTATTTATTTTTCAAGGGAAAGGTGCAGGTAGGAATGAAGGTCAACAGGCAAGCAGACAGTAAAAGAGAAGAGAAAGCTCTTTTTTGTATTTTATTCAGTTGTTCTACATGGGTTGTTCTCCCAAGACCCCCAGTCTTGAACCTGAGACCTTAAGATGTACGTGGGACTGCGCCCAGGGTGTACTAGACCTCTAGGCCACCAGGGTGCGCTCCTGTCTCTGTTTTTAATATCAAGATGAACGGTGGTGAAACAACCAAGATCACTTCTGCCAATGGGATCCCAACAGCAAAGCCATCTGCCTGAAGTGTCTCTGTGAAACCGGCACCCCTAGTGTTCTGTGAAGTCAGCATGAGCAGCAGCTCATCTTAACCCTCCGTGTCCTCCTGAGAAGACACAGGCCAACCCCATAGTCCTCCCCAGCTTCCTCCGTAGACACACTGCCTTCACACAGCAGGCTCTTCTTCCTTCCTCAGTCCCTTGCCCAGGTCTCTCCAGAACGAAATAACAATATCCATCCTTTATAGTTCTCCCCATCTTCTGCAATACTACTCAAAAGCCCTCATTTTTTTATGGTATGATTTCCTCTTGTTTTATGTGATTGCATATTTCTGGAGGTTGGGACTAGTGGCCTGGATGTTCCTAGTCCTCTTTCCCTGCCCCTCCCTGTGCCAGTAAGAGGAACATTCAGTTAGGGGCAGAGGACCACTATCTGGGTCTAAATTCCCGATTCACCATTTACTAATTGTATGATTCAGGGTGAGTTATCTATTTCATGGTAATGCTCTTTGCCCTTTGAGGCTGCTATAAACAGACACCAAAGACAGGGGAATGTAGGTATAAGAAACACAGGTTTTTCACAGATCTGGAGACTGGGAAGTCCAAGGTCATGGTGCCCTGGTGGTCAATGGTGGGAGCACCATGGAGCCTCTTTTATCAGGAAACTAATCCTACTCAACCAGATTCCATCCTCATGGTTAAATCACCTCCATGAGGGACACAGCATTCTGTGCCCATGTACTAATGTCATTGCTTTGTGGGGGTAGCATTTCAACATATACATTTTGGGGTTACAAGCATGCAGATCAAACCAGAGCCTCAGTTCGTGACATAGAGAAATATCTATCTAAAGTATCTATATTTATTTCATATCTATTTCATACATTTTCAGTCTTTGTCATTCCAGTGTCCAACACTTAGTCGATGATCAGTTAAAGCTTGACATGATTGCAGAATAATAATGAAGAGCTATCAGACTTTGCCTCCTGTCCGATTTTAAGGCATGAAGAATATTTTTAATCTGTCACATGTAACATTTATATATTTCTTCACTTCTATACATTCAAACTGCTTTTGTGAATGCAACACTTAACATGCTGTTACATGCCTGAAATTCAAAAGTTCTAAGAACCAGAGTTAAATTCTTCTTATTAACTTTTATTGAGAGATACTTGTCATTTAACATTAGTACTAAAGGTTGTGAAACCCTGTAAAACCAGTAATTCATATATCATAATATGATTACCATCTCTGTCATTCACATAACTATCATTCTTTTTTTCTGTGTGTTGGGAACAGCTAAGATCTAGTCTCAGCAACTTTGAAGTTGTCAGTACAGTATGATTGTCTAGAATCATAGAGTCAAATTCTCACATGGACGTTGAAGCCAACTTTCTGCCTTCCGTCCACATTTTATCTCTGTCAGTTCCCTTCACTGTGTACATAAGTTATGTCACTAATTCCGCTGGTTTTGAAAATTTCCAGAAATTTATTAAAGGACACAGGCAGAACCGTATATACGTAGGAAATACACAGTCATCATTCACATTTATAAAGTGCTTCAGTTTTTAAAGAAAGCATTATGCTGATGCTAAAACTGGTCGTTTTCTTCATAAAGGTGGCGAGCAGCCCCAGGTATAGGGTTATTCTCAGGGTGGTCATCCCCTGCGGAGCACGGAATTTAAATGGTGCAAGGACTTACATCCCCAACCTGGCAGGAGGTCCCAGGGCTTTCAGCAGCCCATCTAATATGTTCCCTGCAGTCTAGTTGCACGAAGTGGGCTCTGTCACCCATCAATGTGTCCCTCTTGCTCATAGACAAGAAATGAATATGCTAGAAAACACAAGGACAGCATGGCAAGGCAGTACCATTGGGCTTCGTTCTGGCATAGCTTAATAATTGGAAAATTAATAATGACACAATACAAATGACATTACAAGCAATAGGAAAGAATTATGCATCACTCTAATTGCCCATAATCTTTTCCCAAAAGTTCTGAGTTTAGGCTTACTTGCAAAAGGAATTGCATGAGGGTGTACCAAATGTACAAAATGATCCCCCCACTTAATTAGTGAAAGTCCAGTAGGTAGTGATGATGCGCTAGAATGCAGACAACACAAAAACATACACACACAATTGCCAATTTATGTGCATTCAGTTGCCAGAAAATATTCAGATTTCTGAAGCAGTTTCCAGACTTTATCCAGCTGGGTAACAGGGAAATAATTTCAAGCCCCAAATATCTTCAAGGTAGTAAGACTCCTTTCTGCTTTGGCCTTCTTAGTGTGTTTACCCTTTGAGCACAGTTTAATTTCCAGTCCATTGGTTTAAATTGTTGCACTAATTTTAAATATGCACTACTTTGATCAGAAACGGAATGGAAGGTGATTTTAGAAGCAAAGTCTGGCTTGCTAACCGAGTCAGTGCCAAGTTTCAAGTGCAAGTAGGAGCTACTTAAAATACTGAGCAGTGTGCGTGGAATTTTGAAGTTTATTTGACCATCAATGAAGTCAATAAGTGCTGATTCTGGTCTTTTCTATGTCTATTTAACATTTTTATAGGTTCACCGAGACAGTGTTTCAGTCAGGCCAGGCGTTCTCTTTCCCATTTCCATTACCATTACTACAAGCTCTTAAACGTAATAAAAATAACTTTGCCTTCTGAATTCAACAATTAAGACTTTTCACTAATTCAAGTGACCTCCGTGCAATGAGTGCAAATTGGTGAGATTAGAATAAGTTTGCTCCCATCTATTCTTATTGTTTACATGCAGCTCTTCCCACGCCTCATTAGCCAGAGTTCAAGGCAACGGATGCTGTGCTGTCCATTCTCAGGCTGCACTAGTTAAACTTGGTAGATCGTTCTCAACTTTTAAAAATAACTTGAGAGCCTACTGGACAATGGTGAAGAATACTTGGTGATTTGATGGAGGACAGTGTGTGTTGACATAGCTCTAACAAATGGGGAACCTGCACATATGAGTTTATTTTAATGTGTAAAAAAATTAAAAATAATAATTTAAGAGAAAAAATGGCACATAAAATTCTTAGTGCTTATTCGATTTTTACCACATTTGAACAACTCAGTGCTTATCCTGTTTTTAATATATTTAAGAAAAAGGAGAAGAGTCAGTTACCATATGGTATACCTCAGATCTCCATGGTAGGAAACAATGATTTTCTTTCTTAAGTTCCATGTCTAAAGGGATTGGGAGTTGGTATGTGGTGGAGGCAGGAGGTGCGATGAATCAGTACAGAGTCAGCCTTTCACCTGGAAAATGACGCTTGCAAACTCTCTTCCATGCAGAGACCAAGCCATGCCTGCCTCAGGCACGGTTGCCATGTGCTCAGAGAAGACAGCGCTAGCATATTTGTGCTTGTCCCCAAGAGTCATCAAAATCTGTCCTTCTGGTCAGTACAAATGTAATAAACTCTTCTTTCCTTCCCACATTGTGCGACAACTACACCAAACACTCACCTAGTTTCTGAAGTCACAGCATCCAGATGAATGTCGAGGTCATCTGAGTTCATGCCAGTTCCCAGAAAGGTAGGTCACCTCTTGATCCTCAGGGCTCCAAAATCAAAGATACATTATTACTCCTATAAGCACACAATATTCAGCAGTGGCACAGAGATAGACTCTCCATAAGCATTCTCAGGTACAGCATTTTAAAGTCAGGAGCAATGGGCGCCTCCTTCCCTATAGTGGAAGCCCCTCTTAAGTTCTCTACCAGAGGGAAGGGCACATCCATTGATGAATTTGATCTATATTTTTCTGGGTGCCCTTTGTGCACTGTACTCTGTGTTCCCTGGTCTTTCCCTCTGGAAGACACTTTCCTACTCATTACTCTTTGTAGTTACATCCAAGTGAGAGGTAGGGGACCTCCCGGCTCGTGGGAGAGCAGTGTCCTCTACCTGCCTCGTGTCTGTGGTGCAGGGGGTCTGGTGCAGGGGGTCTGCTGCACTGTGATTCAGGTGGGACACCTGCTTGAGACAGACCCAGCTGGGTACCCATGTCTGTCAATCTTAGGGACAGTTTCAGTATCAAATAAAGAACAGGTAGCAAATATAGCATAGATATTCCTGTCACCTTTGTATGGGGTCTGCCGGGAGCTCAGGAAAAGAGCTGATGGGGCTCCCTGTCTGCCCAGCTTCGCAGTGCACCAGAAGGACGCTGAGTCCTCTGTTGTCAGTTCAAGAGCGTCTGTTGACTAAGGCGGCCATGTATTATCTATAAAAAGTAAAATACTACTGTTTATCCAGAAATGATGACAAACAGTATATTAACTAATAAAAGATCTACCAGTATTAAATGACCACCACACCAGGGAAAATATGCCGTCATCTCAGGCATTTAGCTGCTTGTGTGGCATTAAAAATGAGAAATCAGTGCTGTAAGGGGTAAGAAAATGGGAATCCTCCCAAATATGTGGTGGGATGTATAAGTAATGCAAGCCTGTGAAAGTAACGTGTTAGCAAATAAGATCTATCAATATATACGAATAATTATAAGCAATGACCAAGAGTGAGTCATTCCAGTCAAGCAATAGAATCAATATCCACAAGCTGAGGTAGAATCATATGACTGCATCAATCAATTTAGAAAACTACATTGACAAACTACAACCCATCCATAATAAAAACACCCATCAAGCTAGTATTGGAGGAACTTTCTCAGCTTCGTAAAATTACTACCAAAGCTGCTAAAAATAACATTGCACTTAGTGATGAAAGATGGGATGCTGTCAGGCAAGGTTGGGAACAAAACGAGCATAGTCAGTCTCAGCACTTTCATTCAACATAATCATGACGTCTAATGAGGATGGAAGGAAGAATGGAAAGAAGGTTGCCAGACTGCAAAGTGAGAAACACGCTGATCCCAATTTATCATTGATGTGGTCTTCTATGTATATCTGAATTAAGCTATATAAAATAAACTTTTAAAACTGCTGTGTGAATGCAGTGCAATTACAGAACACACACTCAATCATACAAATTAATAGTATTTCTGTATACTAACAATGCACATTAGATACTGAAATGAGAAACACAAAACCCTTTGAAAAACACAAAACTATCATTTTACAACTGATCCAGAACACACTTAGATATAATTATAATAAAAGATTTGCAAGATTTATATATTAAAAAGTATAAAATGATGATGAATGAAATCAAGAACTATCTAGATAAATGGAGAGATACACCAGGTTAATGGAGTGGATGTTTCAACATTCAAAGATGATAATTTTGCCAAATGGACTTAAAATTTGGTCATATTTCTTCTCAGGATAACCTTGTGTTGTGAGTGATGTATAGCAATCCCTATCAAAATCCCAGCAAGATTTTTTCATAGGTCTGGACTATTATGTTCATTTGCTGCTGACCCAAAGAAGAAAAAAAAGTTTAAAGAGAATTTAAGATGTATGAAAGCATGTGCAGGCAGACCCATTGAGAGTGAAGATGTCAAGTTTCTCTAGCATGGTCAAGTTCTTATATAGTCCCCAGGTAGGGAAGTTTGAGGTTTGGACAGTTTCAACAAGTGGTCAGTTCTCAGGGTGTTGGTGGCACAGATTGTTCCAGATGATAGTGTTTGCATCTGCATTCTGGATAATGGCATCAAAATGCCAGCTGCAAGAGGATTGTTTTCATAACAGGAAAACTGTAGAGTCTGTTGATGGCTGGAGATTTCTGCAAGGTCTTAGATGGACGAACATATCCAATCCAGACAGCATATTGACAGAGGTAGCTATACACAAATCCATAAAACCCAGAATTAGACTCACTGAATGATGTTCAGCTGGTTTCTGATAAATCAGAAACAATGCAACGGAGGAAAGATAGCCTTTCAAAATGGTATTGTATACGGCAATAGTAATTGAACTTTACACTTCACCCTTTATGCAAAACTTAACTCAAAACAGACTGCAAATTTCAATGTAAGAAGTCAAATTATAAAAATTCCACAGAAACATAATCAAAAACTTTCAGAATCTAGAGATAAGCAAAAAGTTATTAGACACGCAACATAGTCCACAAAAGATTGACAAGTAAGACCATATCAAAATTTAAAACTTACATTGCATGATGAAAGAACAATGTGAAGAAAGTCACAGAAAAATTCTACACCTGGAATACTGTGAGCACACACAGTTGTGCTGTTGACAACCAAAATTTTCAGTGAAATATACCGATAAGCATTTTTGTTGAAAACAAATCATATTCTATGATAGACACCATTCTAAGGATGAAGAGATACAAAGAGATACAAACTGAATGAAAACATTTGCAAGTCATGTAGCCAAAAGAAGACTAACATCTAACATTTGTAAATATCTTTCCAAATTCAACAGTGAAAAAAAACACAATCCAATTAGAAAATGGGCAGAAGCTATAGAGACATGTCACCAAAGAAGGCAAAGAGACAATAAATAAACACAAGGAAGAATATTCAGCATCATTAAATTCACTGGTAAATGTAGATTAAAAACACAGTGAGATATTACTACACACAACAGAAGGGTTAAAATAAAAAAAAAAAAAACAGTAATAACACCAACTAAGTATGAGGGTGAGAAATAATTGGATCATCTCTCCATTTGGGGAAAGTTAAATAGTACAGAATGGAGATTGACAGTTTGCTATAAAACTGTATTTGCAATTACAATGCAACTCAGCTCTTTCACCCCTGGGCGTTTATCCTCAAAAAATGAACTTGTATGCCATTGCAAACAGTTGTACAAGAATGTTCATATCGGTTTTATTAACAATAGCCTAAACTGGAAACAATCCAGGAATCTTTCCATTGGTGAATGGATAAAGAAAGAGTTACACATTTTAGTTAGCAATATGAAGGACCAAGCTGTCAATAGACACAACTTATGTGATTCTTCAGAGAACTGGGTGAAAAACTGTTCTTCTCCAAAGGTTATGCACTATATAAACCCACTTAGATTACATATTGAAAAGACAGAATTTTAGAAGTGAGAACAGTTGGTGGTCACCAGGGTTTAAAGATAAAGGGGTGATAAGGGGAAGGGTTCTGAACGGCTGTATAAGGCAGCTCAAGGGTGCCAGAACTCTTTTATCCTGACAACAGTGGATCACAAAGCTGCATATGTGATAAAATTACATACAACTGAACACTCACATGCAGGCACCTAAGTGCCATAAAACTTATCTTAAGATAAAAATACTAATTAAACTAATTTTAATTAAACTAATCAAGCTCCTGCGGTTTCACTATACATTTCCCACTTTATAGTATTGACTTAAATATTAATATGAGGGCATGCCCCAGGGAGCTAGTGGTTAGGTCTGCTGCTTCTGGCCAAGTACAGTCCACATGTATCCCAAGGATCCAGGCTTATGTCCTGGGGTCAGAGGTAGACAACCAAGATGAACAACTAGATGAAAATAAAGTGTTTCTTCCTCGTCTCTCTTCCTGCTCACCTTCATTCCTGCCTGCAACTTTCTTTAAATATCAACAACAACAAAAAGCAATTACTATGAGTTAGTCACGCTGTAAGGATGTCTTACCACACACAAACACACCAAAAGCTGATACAAGATCCAAATCAGTCCACATTTGCACAGAACTTCAAAGTAAGCTAACTGATAAATAGCAAGTCACAGAAAACACGCCGAGGTAGATCACAGCTGTATAAAACAAATACAAGTTGTGTGGTTCTGACTGTGTCTGTAAGTGTTCAGCAACGTAGAAACACTAATTATCAGTGATCACCTCTGGAGAGTATAACATGGGGTGTTGTCATGAAAGAGAAAGTTGGTGCACCCTGGCAGAGCAGTGTCAGAACCTCCGCGAAAGCACGCCTTAGAACCAGGGGTTAAAGTTGAACTATCAGGACAGTGAATCGCCTCTGGCTCCATCACCCAGTAGTGGATGCATCTGGATCCATAAGGAAAGCTGATGGACGAGTTCACATGCGGGACGTGTAGTATGTGACCAGCACTGACCCTTACCAAGAAACAAAAGAATGACATCAGTCGAAGAAGGCCACCAATAACTTCAAAGGACAATGTCACCTTGTCCAATCAGGAACTGAAACCTGGTCTGCAGACTCCTCTCTCCATCCCCCTTCCTCACCATTTGGGATTTTCCCTTAAAAACTCAGGCCGCTGGCAAGGCCTCAAGTCAGCCTCCCCACTAATGGGGTCTTAGCCTCCTGGCTGGCTCCATCCTCTCTCTCCCTGTGTTCCCCACTAATGGGGGTCGTACCTTCCCTTGGCTGACTCCCTCACTCTCTCTCTCTGCTCCCTACTAATGGACCCCTAACTTGCTTACTCGCTGTGCCTGTCTGGTATATGGAGCGACCCTGAACCCAGAGTCTGGACCTCCCTTGGTCAGCTCCATCCCTTTGCCCTCTAATTAAATCTCTAATTAAATCTCTGCTTGCTCTCTTCCCTAACTCTGCCATGGGTTTTTTGAGAGACCCGAAAACCCCCACAATCCCATGTTACATACAACATCACGCAGTGAAGAGAAAGACACCCAAGGGGGAACAATGGGCAACTCCAGGTGGAGTTCAATTTGGCCTTGCTCAGAGTACAGAGATTGGCAGCAGATTAAAGCCTGCAAGTTAAGTTCATCTCTAATGATGTTCTGGTTGTTGGACATGTCATGACATTTTTCCTTAACAATTTCTCATTTAACTTGCTTCTTCAACATACGTGCTCATCTTCATCATTCACTCATCCTTGAAGTAGCCAAATTTAAATGTCATGTGTTTTTATTCACAGAGCACAATCAATCTCATTATACTCTTGAATGCACAGCTTTTACTAGGAAAGCCTCCTTCTAAGCCAAAAAATCAATTCATGTTTAAATAGAAGAATGATCTCTTTTTCTGAATGTTGACTAAATGAGAGAGGGAGGGAGGAAACAACTCCACTCATTATATGTTAAAATATCCAAGTCCAGGGTGGATCTGTAGCTAATTGACATGGTCAATTCATGTTAATCTCACCTTCAAAGCCATTGTTCTTTTGGATAAAGTAAATGGAGCAGATGTTGAGCCCCAGAAGTAACTTGCCATGAAATGAAAAGCATTGTTGACTAATGTCTCAGAGCTCTGTGTGGGGTAGCAGTCATCCAGTATCCACTGGGACCCTCAGGGACTCACCCTAAAGGTCAGAAGGAGCTGCTTTGTAATTACTCACAGAGAACATAATTCTACAACATCAGGGCCTTGTGTGGCGGGCGTGACTCAGAAAACACAGACCTCACATTTTCTGTGAAGTGCTTTTCTCATTCATTCGCTGAGATTCACAAAAGAATTCCCTCAGCTCTCTCTTGCATGCTTGTGCTGCAGATCCAAGAACATTCAAGAATGTTTTGGTCTTCACATTCTGATTGAAGATGCAGGCACATCACAGATCTTTACCATTTAATAAAATACTTTTCGCATACACAGCTTCAGTTGATGCTCGTCAGAGCCTCATAAGCAGAGAGATCACTTACTAATGCTGGGAAGCTTAAAGAACTTGATCAAGATCACACTGCTGGATAAAGAACTGAAATGATCAGTTTACCTACTGATGCGTAAATGAACGAATGAATGCAAAATAACCTACTTTCATCTGCTTAGAGGAGCACAGCAGATACCAGCTCAAAGGGCATATGCCATTTAAAGGGCATGTTCCCCCAAACTTTATATTGATTTTTGTGCACTTGGAGGAAATGCTTTAAAAAGATGGTGTGGACAAGTTCCACAGAATCATCACTTTTAATGGATAAAAATTGGATGTGTCAGTTTAGGTCGAAGGTTGAGTTCTGGCGGCAGGCACAGTTCACATTCCTTGGAACTGTCTCTCATTGACAAGGAACGGTGGTGTCTGCGAGAACCACGAGAAGGCAGGAGGGCTTCTGTGCTGTGAGACCCACAATGCTACCATGAATGCTGGTTTACCAAATGATACTGATGGAGGTGACTGAGACCAAATCAAGTGTGGAGGTTGTCTCGGAAAGATTTGAAGAAAGATGCCTTATTCCAGCACCATGTGGCAAGTTGACTGGAAAACAACGAGACAAAAATGATGCATGCAGTTTGGGGGTTACGGAAGAAAAAGAGTTTGTGCTCCAATGTTATCTCTTATATACTGGGGAAAGGACCACCGCTTTAGGCCTAGTGAAGGCTATGGCTCTAGTGAGAATTGGGGTTCTCCGAGAGTTGCCTGGAGTTCGCTAACAGGAGTAACCAGGGTGTGTCTCTAGAAAGAGGTTGCTAGGGAGGGGTTCTAGGGTTTGCTAGCCAGTCAGCTGCTTCTGTATACTGCCCTATAGATTATAAACTATGCTGTCCCCTCATTGATACAAAACAGCCTTCTCATTCTTATCAGTGTTAATTCTCAATACAGAAAACACAAAGGAAAGGGAAGAGAAAAGTTCCTTGAAAAATCTTTTTAATCAAGCAGTGCAAATTTGGGATTACCGCATGCATTCATTTCCTGAATTGAATGCCATCACCATGAATTCTGCACCGTGTTGAAGTCGCTGACAAACTGCTTCTTCAGTGACTAAGTGAGTATATATATATATTCAGCTTAAGGGTTATTCTGCTGTGCTTAATTATCTTAATAAACACATTCTATCACTTCTAGCAATACAGTATTTCACTCAAGTAATGGTTTTTAGAGACATTGATTGAGTTGACAGTTTGCAAGCCCATGAAGAAAGGGGATGAATAAGTGAATGCACGCTTTATGCTTTGCAAATAGTAGAATGCAGGTTCCTGAATCTATTTGTCTACAAGGTTCATTAGTTAATGGTATTTCTATTCATTATATTGTACACTTGCCATGGCAGAAGGGAATAATGTGTTTGCACCAACAAAAAAACATGGCATGAATTATTCTATTATAGGAAAAACTTAAGTACAGGTGTTGCTTTGCAAGAATTGGTCTGACTCAAGTTCTAGGCTATGACCATCTCTTCGCTCAACTTCCCTATTCCTGGTTGGAATGCTACTGCAGCATCTCTGCCTAGTCCCAAGTGTGTGATTTTCTCTAAGACCAACTCTTTGGCCTAAAACTCCTCAGTGCCTCAGACTCCCTGTCAGCATAAGACGTTGTGTCAGACAAATGGCAGCTGTTATAATGCATAGACCCCCCCCACACCTTTTTGGCTTAACCAATGGAAATTTCTCTTTCATTCATGAGTAGGACAAAATAGGTGGTTTGGGTGACAGGATTCAGCCTGATTCTGATGGGAGAACCCAGGTTCCATCCTTTGTAGATTCAGAGTCTCTGCCTCCTGATAGAAGTCACAGTGGTCCTTATCCATGTCCCCAGGTGTGCACAACTTTAATACATGTTGTTGACCATAAATAGTCAGATGACCATATTCAGCTCATCTTCTACCCGGGGTATGTGTTTTCAATGCAAATCCTTCTCCAGGCCCAGTTTCCAGCTGCAAGGCGAGACTGTTCTAGTGAGTAGCTCCTTGTTTCTGCTACAAATCTCTCCCCATACAGTCCATGTATGGACCAGCATTCATCTTTGTCAAGCTCCCTGCTGCCCCTTGGCTCACATGGGGCTTCCTGCTGTTTCTTCAATGACCACAATCCCTTTGACTGGAAAGATTCCACGCAGCTCTTTTCTCTTTGCCTACCTGATTCCTGTTCTTCTTTCAGACACCAGCATCAATGTGATTTCTACGTCAAATTCTGATCCAGCCTCTCCGTGGCAATTTCTTGTGTTTGAATTCCCATAGCTGTGCACTGCTGTGCTCCAGGACTCTGTATGTAGCCTTGTCTCTGCTGATGTTTTTCCTCTTTATTTGTCTTATTAAATAAGATCCTCAGTAACTTACAAGCTTCAAAAGGGTGACTCTTCTCTTTGGTTTGGCCCTTTCTCCTATTTCCGGCGTCAAATGCAGTGGTCAGCACCTAGTAAGCGCTCAGTAAGAACTAAGTGCACTGTTCTCTGTGCCCGAGGGTGTCTCAAACCCCGGATCTCTGCTTTCTTCTGGATGCAAACATCTATCAATAATGTACCCTTCCATCTTGACCAATGTGCATGTCTCCTTTGAGTTCCCGCAGAAGCAGACCTTACCTGGAACATGCGAGTGAAAGTAGTTCAGTAGCAGGTGTGGGGTCATGAAAAGGGAAATGAGAAAGTGACACAGGATGAGTGAAGATCCAGGCGAGCAGTGCCACCCCACAGAGTTGCTGATGTGCACCCCACAGAGGACAGATGGGGCGCCATGTCAAATCATCAGCCTTGGTCCCACTCACTGTCCAGTGGACTTGATTTACATGCCTCTTGCCACTCTTAGTTAAGGACTGATATGGAGGGGTGCTGATTTTCATTCAAGGATGCATCAGGAAGAGTGGCTTCTGAGAGAAGATTCTTGGCAAAGACATGAGTTGTTGGCAGCTGGAGTCCTCTCATGCATGTGTGTATAGGATAGAGACAAGGCCCTACAGCGTCTGACACAGCTGGTGGAGGCCTCGGTCACCAGCAGTTCAAGTCTCCCCTTCTGACTACCGCTAGATTTTCCAGTGTTTAGTCTATGCTCTTCCCAGGCTCCTCAAACATTCCTGACAGCTGAACATTCTTAGAGCATGTCACCCCTCATGTTATTGCCTTCTCGACAGTCCTTAGTAAGTACATCTTTATTACAAGATGCAGCTTAAACACAGTTTGCATTCGATCATTGTATAAATTAAGTGTTCATGCTTTTGTCATCCCTGACATTGGTGGTCAAATTCTCTCTTTTGATCTGCTGTTGTACTTCTCTACATAACTGGCTTCACAGCAGATGCCTGGAATAATCATGGTTTACTGAATCCTCACTTCTCCAAGACAGCATTCAATCAGTCTTCGTTATTAGAATGTTTAATCTCCTAGCTGTCCAAATGTACTACCTTAGGAGGGGATTCATTTTCCATTCTCCATTTATGTGCTTTATTTTTTAAATTTTATTTTGTTGAAGGAATAGTGCATTTTGACATTAACTTGTTTTGAGGAACATATAATAGTATTTTTACATTTATATATAGCACGGTAAATTTACCAATATACACGCTCCTATTTTTTCTCCCTCCATTTACAGCTAATTCTCTTTATCCCATTTTCCCCACCGCTCCCTTATCACTTCGGTACCCTTTGATTTGCCTTTTTGTCTCTCACCACTAGCGTCCATGGTTGTTTGGAGTGGTTCTCTCTCTCTCTCTCTCTCTCTCTCTCTCTCTCTCTCTCTCTCCCTCACATCATGTTTAGTGTTGTTTAATTTATGTCATTCATTTGTTTTCTATGTCTATACACATCATATGAATGCTATCATACTATGTCTGTTTTTCTCCTTCTGGCTTATCTCACCAAGCATAGATCTCTTCAAGTCCATCATGTTGTTTAAAATGGCAGATCTCTCCATTTGTTTGCTTTTAAGTATAAGTTTGGCAAAAAAAAAAAAAAATGTGGTGGGTTTTCCAGGGGAGATTGGAACAGTAATGTATTAGATATCTGGAGTATAAATTTCTTTCTATCCTGTGATCTCCATGAACTCCTTCCTGGTTAATCCAACTAGTACTGATCACTTTGATATATGCCATGACACACATAGTTTTCACTGGGTATTTGGAACTAACCACATGTATATTTATATTCTATGGCAATTTTCCTGCATCAATTTCTTATCTCCCCAATTTGATGACCAAGTTTCAGAGGATAGGGATGCACCATAATTCAAGATGTACTCAAAGTAGTGATATTTTGCTGATGGTAAGAGTTGAAAGTATCCAAAACAAGTCAATACATTTTTCAGCAACTTTCAAAAATTTTCTTTTCTTTTCTTTCTCCTAACCACCATTTAGCATGTACTGATACAGCGATGGTCCCAGTCCCACTGACCCTAAAAATAGACAGTAAGATGCTTTGTAGCTCTACTCATAAAGTGAATACTTTCCTTAGAAAGTAAGCTATAAAAATTTCTTTGATGATCTTATTTCTAGAATTCATGTTAGAAGGTTTAATGCTGTTGAATAAGTAATGTATATTTTCTTTGGGCTAACTATGCAAGAGAGCTGGAAATGACTATATTTAAATACTAAGGATAATGAGGGAGTTCTGTTGTCTTCAAGCTATGCCTATTATCTGATAATTATCCCTTACCCCAAGGAGGCGGGCCCTGTGGTGTGTTAACACTTTTTCTACTCACCCCAGCTTTTGCTAATTTGTCCTGAGGTGCGTTATTTGTAAAAGAGACAAAAGCATTTGATTTTTCTACTGTCCATATATAAGCTGAGTGTGGTGTCAAGTATAAAATAATTTTAATGTTTTTTTAAGCAGAAACTCCTTTTTAAAGTTCTTTTGCCCTTTAAAATATACTATCTTTTCTCAATTCATATATAGATTTAACATTTTTTCTCACCCTTTCTAGCATGCTTTCACCCACACACCACCTCAAACAATTTCATCCTGTTTCTCAGTTCATTATTAAGATTAACTGTCTCCATGATAAATTAAATATACCACTTGAGGATGAAAAAAATATATTGCGAGATGTTCTTGCATAGAAAATCATTTCTTATTATACACATATTTCTATTTGTCTTCACAGAGCTAATGCATTCTTTTGTGATTTCTCTCACCACTCTAATCATCACACATACAAGGAAGGAAAAGATAAACCAAAGAGGAAAAAAAAATTAAAAAGACATGCTTACACAGAGTACTGCTCATCCCAGCACTTGCTCAGTAGCAACTTTTCTGGGTAAACAATAGGCAGGATGCTTGGAAGTCAAAATATGACCCTTGGATCCTTCGTGGGGACACCACATGCCAGAAGTGTGTCCTCAGAGTTTATTTCAGCCCTAAGAAAGCACAATCTACATCTTAGCTAGTTCACGTGTGTCACAGACAAGTTTTAGATATGTGGGGCTTGGCCATTACTAAGCTAGATATCTTCCTCAAGTGCTTCTCTTTTTCATCAAAAATGGAACTTACTCATTTTAATGGGTTACCAAGTTGACCATCAAGAAAATGCATTTCTCAGCTTTTCTTGCACCTTGAGGGCTCCGGCACAAGACTAACCAAGGGCAGTGGAGTAGAATGCTGGTTGTGATTTCCAGGCTTCCCGTGGAATGTGTGTGAGCCCAGTCTGCTCCCTAGTACATGGAGACGCTTGGAGCAGCTAACCTTTACCTCCAAGGGGAACAAGTATAAAAAATGAGCAAACAACTCTGGATGGCTAAATTATCTCAGAACTCGAGAAAAAAAGTTTTATCTATTTAAGCCTCTTCAAAAATTATTATGGAAGTTGCATGGCTAATGCAATATGCAAAAGTTGACTGCATCTCCATCTTTCTGTTTAAACCACATCTGAAAAGACATACAATAAGGCAGAGCAGTGCATACTTACATTTATAAAACCCCATCATGACTTTTTCAACAGACGAATCATCTCACTACAATCCATCGATTAACTCAAGGCAATGAGCATTTTTTTTCATCTCTTTTAAAACTTTTAAATTTATACCAGTTGGCAATCTTTGAATTAAGAATATGTCACTCTTTCTCACAGGTAAAATGATCCAAATACTACCAGAAAAAGTCATAAAACAAGCCCTAGAGTATGTATGAAATTAAACAATTATTTATCTTTCTGATTTTGAATGTTAATTTTGGTCTTACATCTTAAACCCCACATAATTGCATTTTTTCTGATTATACAGTTTTATACTTGGCAAAACAAGCAATGTTTAACTTAGAGACTTATCTTCCTACAACAGGATCCCTAGAGTTTTAGGACATATTCCTGGCACACTTCTCTGCATAGAGAATATATTTATGGAGTCTTTCCCAATTTCTAGTTTGGGTCTGAGCTGAATTTTTTTTAAATACTCTTTTCTAAGAGTTTCAGGCTTACAGAAAAATTGCAGAGATACTGCATAGAGTTCCCATCTATCTCCAATGCACTTTTTCCTATTATTAATGTCTTGTATTAGGTTGTTACGTGTGCTACAATTAATGAAGCAATACCGAGGCATTATTATTGACTGACGTTCATTATTTATTCAGATAGCCTCCATTTGTACTTACTGTCTGCTTTTCTCTCCCATCTAATTCCATTGAGTGTCTTAGATTCTTCCAGATTGGGACAATTTCTCCCTTCCTTGATGATCTTGTCAATTTTTGAGGACTGGATGGATATTTTGTTGCTTTCCCAAGGCTGTGATTTATCCATTGTTGTTCCATGGATAAGTTACATTTGTGTGTTCCTTGAACAAAGGCACAGCACCATCAGCCTCACCCAGGGTAGGTGTCAGTAGATTCGAGAAGGCTGGGAACTAAAGTGGAGGGCACCCGAGAGTCTGCTGACCTCTCCTTGGTGGTGACCCTCTCCAGTCTCTTCTAGACTGTTTTCTTCAAAAGGCAGCACATACTCCCCTACTGTGGTTTGGGAGATGACAGGTGACTCCTTGCAGAGGGCACGGTATCTCCAGAATTTGAAGTTTTTATGCATCTTTACTTTCTATATTTCTTTTAAAGTTTAACTCATAAGACCACACTATTTCTGAATATTTGGTGATCGCATTTCAGAAAACTCAAATTGTTCATATCTTTAGATTTATTTTTAACGTGATAAGCAGAACTGACCTATGTGTCTATATTATTTAATTATAAAATTAAGCTTTGTGTTCAGCACATTGGCTTAGGCAAGATATCATGATGCAATGATTTTAACTAATATTTATTGATGGCTCATGTGTGGAAAGAACTATCATAAGTGGTTTGCATGTAAGATTTAGTTGATATTAAACTCACTAGTTTCCAAGGATGCATATATTAATATTATCTACCACTGGGGCTCAGAGAATGAAATTATATTCTCAAGTTTTCACAATTATTAAATAGTGGATCAGGGAATTTATTTGTCTTACTCAGGTGAGGCTTGCAGATAGTTATGAGATGGGTATTTTGTATTCATATATTTTATTAAGACTAAAACAATTTATCCAGAGAAACTTAGAGAACACTTTCAGGATATTATCTGAAAGATTCATCTATAGAGAATTTTTATTTCAAATTTTATATGGCAGCTGCACAGTCCAATTCCATCATCCAAAATCCACTCAGGGGTCAAAGGCCAGTCCGCCCACATAATGCTGGGTGTCTGAGACTATAATGGATAAGCTTTGTCCATATAGTACGCCCTCTAAAGTGTTTCTCAGTAATTTATATTTAAGGATGTAGAATGTAGGTAATTTATTTTTTCCTCTTTTAAAGTATCTGTTGATAGGATGTGAGAAGAATGTCATACCAAAATAAATTAATGACTTGTTGGAATATGCAAACACTTCCTATTTTTGTTGCATTAATTGTATTAGGTTATAATTCATAACAAAATTCACAATAAATGGGAAATGCTGCTGTTGTCAGGGCAGACAACAGCAGTTGGGAGGAGTGTTTGAACGTATGATCTTGAATAGTCATCACGTTTACACTCTGAATTAGATGTGTTACAGCTAGAACTTAAATAATTAAAAAGACACCAGTCATTTGTACACGTTTCCAAACATAGCGACATTGATTGGAAAAGCCTGAGCTTTGAGACAGAGAATAGAAGGACATGTAACTTCTGTTTTAATGGCAACAGTAATGATGCATTTGATAGGTGTCAGGATAAAAAGGGAATTCAGGGCCATCCTGCCATCATTCTATCTTCTATAAAAATAGTGCCCCTTTGGCAAAATTCCAATTTAACTGTGGTTCTGATTTACTTCACTCGTGCAATTTCAGTGGCTCTGAAATAAAGCATAGATAAATTCTTTGGACTGCCTACTTTGACATATATATTTTAAGGTTGAAAATTCTGGAGAGATTTAAATGACTTTAAATAACTTGTTTTCAGCTACATTATGATCACCCTATTTTATCTTCTTAAAGGAATTGGTGAGAGTTCATAATACAGTGGTAGAATTAAAAGCTATGTTATTTAATGTGTCTCTTCACCTGAATTGACAGAGATGATTCTTAACAACAGCTCCCTGAGGGGCTATCAAACATAGGAGCTAATATTTCTCTAAGAGAACTTTTTAAAAAGGGAGGGACATCTATGATGTATAACATAATCCTGCAAAGTAGAAAATAGAAGAACTGCTTATTTAACATGATGCCAACATTTAGAGAATGAAGTGTATGACTGTTGGCTTCCAAATTCCCTATCAGGTTTTTGTTCTTTCCTACTGAAGCATTATGGAAAGTGATTTGGCTTTAGTTGGTTTTACAGAGACACAAGTCAGACATTTTATCCTTTTGATGGACTTTTGTTTCTGAAGGTGATATCATTCCTGTCAAATTTCACACTCAAACTTTTGGTCCAAAACTGACAGAGTCTATTTATAAAATACTGATTCAATTTGATGTCTACAATTTCACCGTACATAAAACAAGTCAAAAGTCAAATTTTGATACATGGAACTATCATTTTAAAAAAAAAGGTATTGATTAAATGGTCATGGGATAGTGAATTAATGAAATACCATTTGACCACAAAGATTTTGCTGTAATCAAAGAACACAGGATCAAAGAAAAATGCTCATAATGTATTTTAGGTGAAAATGGAGTCTAGTCAATCTTAAGATTGCAGATTCAAAGAGGAATAGTTGAAAATATTTTAATAGCTAGATCCACAAGCAGACAGATGCACAGGTGAGGCAAAGGAGAAAGAAAAAGACATCAAGGGATTTGAGGAAAAGAGACATGAAAACACCAACATTATCTTTTATTTTTTTCTTTGTGCTTTTATCATTTTTTCCAAAAATTCATAATAAATATATTGATTATATTAAGAACAAAACAATGGTCTACTTACTAAAATAATTAGTAAGTTTAATTATCATCTTGTTTTCTGCCTTTAATTTGACAGAAACTGAACCAGAGGGTAGTGACTTCCAACTGGGACTGCAGGCTTGTGGTCAGGCTGGAGGCCAGGTGCCCGCTGCGGGTGAAGCTGACTCCCCAACTCCCTGGTTCCTTCTCCCCATGTCTGTGGTTATGAACTTGCACTTCTTAATTAGGTTTCTTTGGTTGTATTCTCTTAAACTAAGGAGGCTTGAAATGATCTTCTCTAGAAGGTAAAATAACTTTCCGAATCCCGTGACAGTTTGGGAAGAAATGGAGAAACGATCTGAAGGGGCTGGTCTTCAACGGTGTGTGCACAAAAAATAGACACTCTGGGCAAGCCCACGTGAAGGTTCTAAGAACGTGCTTAATCAAACAAGGTACACTTGTGTGACCCTCTAACACTTGGGAACCTGCATTTAAATTTTCCATTTTGTTTCTCAATTAAAGTAATAGAGCATTTTAAGAGTTTTGCTGATTTATGACTAGTCAAGACTACCATGTACCAAGAGTAGGTGGCGTGTGGAAGCTGTTAGTCACAGGCGTTGTGGTGGAGAAACTACTGAGAGAAGCAGGCCCTTGGGCTGTACGTGGCTACCCACCCCCTGCAGGATTAGTGCTTGATCCACCAGGATGTGCCTGGTGTCTGCCTGTCTATGGTGATTCCCTTATCCTTCATGTTTGAAGAGTGCTGACAACTTCACTTTTACAATAGAATGTCCTTGTTTGGTCTGAGGTTTTCTCATGATTGGAGTGAGGTTACGACCTTTTTTGCAAAAATAAAGAAAAGCAATTTTGTGTTCGTCTCAGTTCATCCAAAAGGTGCATGATGTCGAAGGGTGCATTACTGGTTATGCTTACCTTTATCAATTGGTTGTCTGGCGTGTGCTGGGTGCCTCCACTGTCAAGGGGTATAGTTCCCTTTGTGATTGTTAAATATCCTGGGAGAAATATCTTGAGAATATACCATCTTTTTTCTCCTCAAATTTTGTTTAATACTCGGCATCTTTTAGTGACTTAGCCTCTCATATTTATTATTGTTATGTTTTATTAGTGATGACTTTCCAATTTCTTCTTTCTTTATTTACTAATTAAAATGCTATCATAAAGAAGGTTTCTTCTCTATACTAATATGAACTCATGGGAATTTATTTTATTCTACGTATCAACATTATTTTGTTGCTCAGATTACTCCAGATTTGGCCATTAAGACATGCTTCAGCTTGGGTACCGACATTTGACAAACTGCCATGTTTTTAGAGCATTTCTTAACTTGTTATCATTACAGCATATTCAAGGCTTATCTTGATTTTCTCCCTGCCCCAGAGCTGGCATCAGGCACCAGACCGTCTCCCAAGAGCTAGGATATTTATATATTCATATACATTAAGTCACATTTCTTTTTTTTGGTATTATAATGTAATTTCAAGAAAATCTAAAGTTCCATTAGTGCCTACAGAGAGTGCTCACCAAGCAGTGAAGTGTGATCTGTACTTACTTGTGGTAGAGGGTCCAGAGAGATGTGTGAGGTCTGTCTCAGCTCAGAGGCACCCTCCCTTTTGCCACTGTTGCTGGGCCTCGCCTGCTCACCCCTTCTCTCAGATAGAATGCTTGCTTCTCTGTCATGTGCGTCTTCAGCGCTGTCCACACCCGGAACTTTGAACACCCGGCTTCTGTTTCTCACCTCTTTGTGAACTTGGGTGATATATTGCTTCTTGTTCTGCAGCTTCTTTCTAATCCGCCTCTTCTCTTTTCCATGGTTACTCGGGTTTCAGAAGAGAAACAACCACTACTTTCAGGCGAGATAATAATACATAGAGAGTACCCCAAAGACTCAGGTAAAAAGCTGCTAGAAATAATAAATACAGTGAAGTGTCAGGCTACAGCATTACTATTAAAAAATCTGTGCACTTCTCTATGCAAGTAGTTAAATAATAGAAAGATAATTCAGGAAAACAATCTCATTTATAATTACATCAAAATAAGTGAATTACCTTGAAATAAACTTAATTAAATAAGTGAAGAACCTATACTTTGAAAAACAGGACATTGTTAAAAGAAATAGAAGATGACACAAAGAAATGAAAGATAGCCCATGCTCATGAAATAGGACAATTACACATTTGAAATGACCACATTACCTAAAGCAATATGTGGATTTAATCTACCCCTATTAAAATTCCAAAGACATTCCTCACAGACGTAGAAAAAAATCATGAAATATTTTTGGAATTGCGAGAGATCCAGGATAGCAAAAGCAATCCTGGGTGAAAGAATAAAAATAGAGTTGTCATGCTTTCTCACTTCAAGTTCTACTACAAAGCAATAATAATCAAAGCAGCATGGTATTGGAATAAAAACAGAAATATGTATCAATGAAACAGAATTGAGAATCTGAAAATAAGCCCACACACATATAGACAATTAATATTAGACAAAGGGGCCAAAGACTTACAATCAGTAAGGGACACCTCTTCAATAAATGGCGGAAAAACTGTAGAGTCACATGCAAAAGGTTTTAACTTGATCACTACCTAACACCATACATGAAAGGCAGATTAAAGACCTGGATATAAGGACAAAAACCATAAAACATGTAGAAGAAAACATAGGCGAAACACTACTGGACACTGACATAACAGATGTGTTTGGGAACTCGACTCTGATAGCAAGGGAAATAAAATCCAAAATAAAAAATGAGATTACATCAAACTAAAAAGCTTCTGTATAGCGAAAGAAACTCTCGTCAAAACAAAAAGACATCTTACTGAATGAGAGACAACATTTACACATCACATATTTGGCAAGGGGTTAATGTTCAAAATATGTAAAGAACTCATAAAGCTCAATAGCAAAAAAACTAACATTCCGATTTAAAAATGGGCTGATGATCTGAATAGACACTTCTTTCAAGATACACAAATGGCCAAGAGGCACATGAAAAAATATTCTGCATCTCTTAGGAAAATGTAAATCAAAACAACAATGAATTTAGTGGTTATTTAATTTATGTCACTCTTGTTTTCTAACTCTTTCATCATATGAGTGCTAACATATGATGTCTGTTTTTCTCCTTCTGGTTTATCTCACTAAGCATAATTCTTCCCAAGTCCATCCATGTTGTTGCAAATGGCAGGATTTTTCCTTTTCTGATGGCCACATAGTATTCCACTGTGTATATATACTATGTCTTCTTTATCCACTGTTGATGGGCATTTAGGAAGTCTCCAGAGACAAAAAGACAAATCAAAAGGTACCCAAGTGACAGGGGAGAGGTGGGGAAACCGAATAAAGGAAATTAACTGTAAATGAAGAGAAAAAAAAGGGGACTGTTGATAAACCTGCTGTGCTATATATATAAATGTAAAATTGATGTTATGTATATCTCAAAAACAAGTTAATGTCAAAATGCAATATTCCTTCGATAGATAAACAAACAAAAATCCCAACACTATATCACTTCACACCCGTGAGGATAGTTATATTCCAAAAGAATGGAAACAGGTACTGGAGAGGGCATGAAGAAAAGGGGACTCATATGCTGTTGGTGGGAGTATAAAATGGTACAACCATTATGGAAAGAAGTATGGTGATTCCTCAAAAAACTGAGAATGGAAATCTCATATGATCCAGTTATTCATCTACTGGGTATTTACCTTAAAAACACAACCATACTTATTCACAGAGATAAATGCATGTCCATGTTCATTGCAGCATTATTTACAATAGCCAAGATCTGGAAGCAACCTAAGTGCCGAACGACAGATGAGTGGGTAAAGATGTGGTATATATACCTGATGAATACTACACAGGTATCAAAAAGGTGAGATCCTGCCATTCACAGCAAAGTGGATGAACCTGATATGTTTAGCGAGATCAACCAGAAGGAGAAAGACAGACATCAGGTGATACACTCATATGTGATATATAGCAATAGTGAGCAAATGAATAAACTAAATTAAACAAAGATAAACTTTGAAAAATAAACTAGATCAAGCAGTAGTTGTTTAACCAAAAACAAAACAAAACAAACAAAATCCATGGATCCATGAAGAGATGGGGGAGGGCCAGGGGGAAGGGAATGGGATAAGGTATTAATTGCATACTGAAGGAAATTGTGGTAAACGCACTATGTTGTAAACAGTTATGCATTTACTAACATTTATACCTTCTACTTAGTTAATGTTAGAATACAATATTTCTTCAGTAAAATAAAACCTCATTCTCTTAAAGCAGATAATTTCCATGGCATCCATTCTATGACTTCCTGCTCTGATATCTGTCTTCCACCAGTTCCTATCAAGCAGCATATGCTCACATTAGACAATACACTGGTCAAGCAGCTCAAATAGAATTCATTCAGCCCAGGATCAAGCTCTCAATGTCTCTCTACCAACTAAAGAATAAATACACAACTCTTTTGCACATTATTCAAAATTATATTGTATCCAATACAGTTTGACAGCAACTTCATTCCCAATCACCCTCTCAGCTACCTGGAGAAAAGCACTGCTCTTCACATAGCCCACATGTTATGACCACAACATGCTGCTCCTACCACTGTGGCTCCATGTTGCCTCTAAGTAGAATCATACACAACTATCAGCATCTATCTACGACACAGCACTTTCTGAAGCTCTTTCTGACTCTACCACACAAAGCCAGTATCCATTAAGAGTTTGCTTGAAACTACTACTACTCAACACTTCTCATTTTTCTGTTCCTTTAGTAGATTCCCTTTGACTGAAATATCCACATTTGTCTTTCACACTCCCTTTTTTCATCCATAATTCATTTTAAGTGTTTTCCATATAGAAATTATCCATTCATTATTTGGACAATGCAAAAAGTAGTGATCTCAGACTGAAAAAAAAATTGTTAAACATTTCTGTAGTTATCTACACATTTTCCATAAATTTCCAGGGCATTTTATTAAGTCTCTCATGTTTATGTTAATGGATTTAAGCCATATTTATACTTATTTACATGAGTGCCTCAGCAATTCCTTTTAATGCAAATCCTAATTTCACACATATTCTTGATTACTTATCAAATGATCTCCAGTTCAAAATTATTGACATTAAAGATACGGTGGAAGTCACCAATATTAACTGAGTAGAATGAATTTTCTGTGTCTCTCAGTGGTCTCTGCAGCTTGGAGTCATGAATTCTGTACTAGATATTATGGAACTAAGTCACATGACATTGCAAACTATAGAGGATATTTGTTATATTTTCAAGGCTAGCTATCTGCTCCTATCATATTTTTGGATAATTCATTTTCTCAGTAGAAGGTAGGAATTATTTCTCTCTTTAGAAGTTAAAAACATTGTGCACCAACCTTTTTATCTTCCCTTGCCACTAAGGCATGGCCAGTCAATGGGATGCTTGGACCCATCTTTAAATTGGAAGGTTATGACATACGACAATGGGAGAGGTGCTAACAATCTGCTCCAGGGTGCGAGTGGCAGAGTGCACGGGCACTGTTAGGCAGTGGAAGGAGGTTGTCACTGGTGGTGTCCACAGTCGTGGTCAAGACTTGAAGTCTATGACATAGACTATAGTAGGGGGAGCACGGTGGTCTCCTCACTAAATTGACTATATAAAAGGATATGTATGTTCTTTCCAGCTTCCTAGTCTTTATTGTTTTTACCCCTTTTTTGAGTCTAATTCATTGGACATCCTGATTATGCTAAGTTATTCAATATCCATTTAATAGACTCTTTTCAGCAAATTCTGTGGAGCCCATTTTTGTGGTCTATGAGGGATTCACCAAAACCAGGTCTCTGGGCACATTCAGTGGATGCTTGTTAACTTTTACTTTCAGTTTCTAGACAGTAAGAAAATTTTGTTTAGCTTCCACATGTTCATCTCTTTATAACTTGACATTTTCTTGGAATTATCATCAAATCTTCCTGTATCTCTTGCAAAGCAGAAGATAAAAACTCAATACCTGGCACTGCCCACTGGTTTAAGGTCAGTTAAAAACTGATTTTAAGAATTCTAAAAATTAAATAAGGCAGTGTTAGCCAAGATGATGACATAGGATCTGTACATAGTAGGAGTCCAGTACAGTAGGTGGTAATCATTTTTAGCAATTATACAATCTCAACATGGCCCATGGACCTGCAAGTACTATTTGTGTTCCCTGTGTGTGAGATACCAATCTCTACAAATTTCAGCTTGACTTTTATATTTTTCTTGCTTTTATTTTCTCAAAAGTATGCCTGTTTACTTAGTTCTTACTTTTAAAATGATATTCACCCAGGCAGTAACATCTAGTGATTAAGAGTTTAAGAGAGTAAGAATCTTTAAAAACTGCCAGAGTGTGTTAGGGTGGTATTAAGTCAAGTTATAAGAGCTTTATGGTTAAATAAACAAATAATGTTTACTACTGATCATTTAAGTGGGATTTTATGTTGTTTCTGAGCTAGGAGTCTATAGGCAACTAAAAGGATGGAAGAAATGTCTGGGAAGAAAAATGAGCTGTCTCTCATGGCAAGCACCCCATGAATCAGCAGGGATGTAAGGAGCAGGGTACAGGAGGAGGGGCAGCCAAAAAGGGTGCAGGAAAATTCTTCACATTACATTTATGGCGACTTTAGCAACACTCACATGTCAATAGTGCTTTATGAAACAAAAGGGTGTGTAATCCATTGAATGTCAGACTCCCTGCATATCAGAGTTAGTTTTGAGTTTTCACAATGCCTTGCATTGCACTAGAGATTCTGAAAAGTCACAGGGTAATGAAACCTATCTCATTTTTCTAAGACTTTTATTTCTCCCAACCTGCTTGAATGTAATTTTTAAAAGAAATTTGCTTCCCTTGATTTATTTTTATAGAATAGTCTCTGATGATCCAGGGGATACAATTAATATCATTCAAGAATGGCAAATGAAACTGGAAAGGTAGGTCTGACCAATTGTAAAGACTCATAAAAGCAGTCTTAAGTATTTTGAGCTGTATGCTCTAGACACGAAAAGCTACCAAAGACCTTTGAGATAGAACAATAAGAAATTGGTGAGTTAGAATGATTGACAATACTATGTATCCTTCACTCAAAAGAAGAAACAAAAACAGAGGCAGGGAACTTCATAAGACATCGTGATATTAAATTTTGAGAAAATAACTACAAACTAGAATGAAGATCGAGAGTATAAAAAGGAAGTTACCAACAGAAGAGACTAATTCACAGGGCACAGTGATTAGTGATTATGGATGGAAAGGAGAAAAGATGTTGCAAAAAAAAGTAGTGAAAACTGGCAAAAATATGTGGATAAAATGTGATATCAGGCAATCCTTGAAGTGGTCAAATAAACAGGGTGGAAGAGTTTATGGAAGAATACTGCAAATACTTTAGGAACCTAAAATCAAGAGGATTATTATGTTAACTAGAGTGGATTTTCAAGGACTGACTATGTTCCAGCTCCCTCTCTTGAATTTTCTAGTCTACTAAAGAGAGCTGTAAGATAATGACACGCCTCTTGATTTGCATTGTATCGCCTACTTGTCTTACTGAGTGTGAGTTTGATCTATTAGTGATTGACATGAAAGGAGGATTCTACCACTGAGATTTTCAATGAACATTGAATGTCTTAGTACTTTCTGGTAGAATGCACTTTCTGGGAGGACAGGATGGGGAGAAATCAGGAACTTTCCCAGGATAAACTCCTGATTGATTGGCAAAACTGAGTGAGTGCAAGACAGTTTTTCTCATCCTTAATGGAATGTTCCTATACATACTCTGTCTCATGCTTTAGAATGTCATGATGCTTTTATGTATGCAGTTGAAGAAGGGAATATTAAAACTTTTGCCCTAAATAAATCTTTGAGCTCGACATTAATACCTTCTACTGCTCTAGACCCATTTCTGTCTAACCTTTTATAAGCATCCAAACTTCATTATTTTTCTTTCTGTAAGTGTCCTTAAGACCCAAATCTGTGAAAGTGGAGTATTGGTATCAGATTCTGTAAATTTGAGAGGACTTCAGAATATTAAGTAGAATTATCCAATAGAATTTAGAAGATATAGGATGGGGGGCAGAGGAGGAGAGGAAGAGAGAGAGAGAGAGAGAGAGAGAGAGAGAGAGAGAGAGAGCATTAGAGAGAGATCAGGGCTAAAATATATAGCTCTGACTCATAGAAGAGAATAAAAATCACATCAATCATATCTTTAGATGAAAATAGGGCATTTCTTCAATAAAGGGAATATAAAGAGAGAAGATTACAATGCTTTTCAAAACCTCACAGAACACCCACAATAGTTTCAAAATTGAGAAATATTACCAATAGCAGAGACTGAGATAGAACAGTGTCAGGATAAAAAGGATATGTCCAGTGGAAAATGTTAAAGTATAGGAAGTCACCTGAGGTCAAGATAGGACATGAGGAAAAGAAGAAACATTATTCGGTTTGGTCTCAGGGAAGTGTAGTCAGCAAAATGGGCCCCGTAAAGTCAGTCACATCTTAATCCTTGAAACCTATAAATTTGTTGTGTTTCATGGCAAAGGGGAACTATGCTTGCAGATGGAATTAGAGTTGCAAATCAGATGACCTTCAAATAAGGGGATTATTCTGAATTATCCAAGTAAGAATGAGTAATCCCAAGACTCCTTTCAATGTAGAATAAGGAAGCAGGAGAGTATCAAGTGATATGATGGGGAAAAGACTGGTCTGAACATTTCTGACTGTGAAGACAGAAAGGACCCATATTCAAGGAAAGCAGTTAGCCTCTGAAAGGTGGAAGGCAACGGATTCTTCAGAAAGGAGCATAGACCTGACACCATGATTACAGCTTAATGCCACCCATGTTGGATTTGTAATCTTTAGAACTGTAAGACAATAAGTGTATGTGGTTTGTCACTCTGTGCAGCGATTTGTTATAGTAGCAGTAGGAAGCTAATACAGATGGCTAATGTTTACAAGAATTTACGGTTCCAGTCAAAAGGATAGAAACCATCACGGAGGCTTACAAATGAGGAATAGAAGCAGCAGGTGTTGCTCATATTTTCAGCACATTAGGCAGTGAAATAAGGAGAAGTAGGATGACAATGTCTGAGAAATTGTTAATTGGGAGAAATTCAAATGGATCTAATTAAATAGAAATAGCATTGCTGGAAAAAAAGATGCTCTGTTATATTTAGATCTGTTTTTGCAAGTAATCAGAACATTTCTTAAGAAGATCATATGAACATTATTGTCAAAGAAAACAAATGAAAATCTCCCAAACGAATGGATGCAATAAGTGAGATCTAAAAACTCTCTGTAAGCGGCTTCATTTACTATAAAGAATTTCTGAAGAGTCATCTTCAAATTATAGGAAACAATAAAGACTGCCAATTATCAATGAGACGAAAATAGACACAAGAAAAAATTCTGGCAGCTTCACAAAAAATGTCATTTTTACCATATTAAAAGAAAAACATCTTATGATGTTGACATGTTAAGTGCATTTACAGAAAAACAATTACAAATATGCTAAGTGAAGGCAGATATGGAGCAAAACAGAAGGGAGGGAACTTGTCAATAAAATCAGTGATTACAGAAAGTCAGGTTGGTCTTCTGCAAAGGTTTCATGAGAAAGTCTCAGAAAATACACAAGTTAAATATACTCAGCAACCAAGCACCACTATGGACAATACTGAGTAGCATGGATTATTTACATGCAAAATTGATTTCACTTTAAAACTTCAATAATGATGAAAAATTAACATATTTTTTCTTCTGATTTGAATATATTTAAAACTAATAATGCAGCTTTAAGAGAAACATGTCTAAACTCAGATAAAGGAACTCTGTTGTCACTGACTGATTTAGACTGGTGATCTATCAAGTTCCATCTACAGTAATGATCTGGGACTGTGAATACCAAAGATGTAAGCACTCCTTATATAAAGAAAGTGTTCAGCAAATTCTTTATTAAACAATGTAACATGAATTAAAAAAATAAAACCTTTAACACAAGAATCTCTAAGGAAATATTTCTCAACATAGCATTTTCCCAGATATGTTTTGATAACTGAAAAAATTTTCCTTGAAGATACCAGTATGTAACATATTGGACTATTACCCATAGATGAAATCCAAATCCAGAAAAAAAGGTCAAAAATAAAAATAATCATTTGAATTCTTTCTTTCCGAATTTCCTTTTTTTCTTGACCTTTTGAATTGTGGTGGACTGCTAGCTCCGTCCTTCAGGTCAAGCACCTCTGTTGAATCACCCGCTCTGGTTGTGGGTGCTGGTGGGTGCTGGCCAGACTGTGGGTAGAGTTCTGCTCTAGAATTCTCCACTGCTTCTGTGCCAAGTTACCCCTGCACACTAACTCACAGTTCAGTCTTCTTTTCTCTTAAACAGCGATCTTCTTTCTTGCACTTCTTTTTTCACATGCATCAGGTCAATGCATTTCTGAACCAATAAATGCCATTCACTCTTCATGTCCCACCTGCCACGTCCACAGCCAGTCTACAGAAGGGATCAGGATCACTGTTTGCAGAAAGGGAACAAAGCATGGAAGACCCCATTGTGGTGTATTCAAGAGCCTAGATTTGAATTCAGATTTGCTTGTCTTCAAAGCCTGTGTCTTAAAGCTATCATCGTATACCCAGTTTTCTCAGCCTTTCTTCATTTCTATTGTGAAACTTGTTCCTAAAAATTTCAGCCCCATTCCATGAACTGGCCCTCCACGGATGTTTAAAGAGGAGGTTACCACAGAATAGAGGTCTCTTCTGTCAGAGCCAGATCCTGTAACTCACTTGAGTCCAGGTGCTCCCCCCTCCAGAGCCAACCCAGGCCTTCAAAACACTCAGGGGTCTTCGTGGGAGGACTCCACTCCACTCCTCTTTTCCAGTTACCTTGTCATGAGTGCCTCGGGCATTTGTGTAGTAACTTCAAGTGAACAGTTTTGCTGTGGAATTTGTTGTCACGTAAGTAATGTCTATACAGTAATTTTTCTATCGCAGAATAACTTGAAATAGGATATCATGAGAGGGTTAGTGATAGGGCTAGGGTTAGAGGTAGGAGTAGGGTTTAGGTTAGGAAATAAAGGCTAGGCATAAGTTTAGACTTAGGGGTAGGGTTAAAGATAGAGTAGAGTTAGGTGTTAGGGTCAGAGGTGAAGGGTTAGGGTTAGGGTTGTCATAACTCTAGGATTCCACTTAGAAAATCACCTGAGCACTTTATTAAGTTGCTAGTTTTTGGATAGTGTTGGAGAGGACCCGTGCATCAGCATTTTTTAGAAGCCTTATGGCCCCACTGTGAATCTGGAGTGAGTACCAGCATTGTGGGGGTGATTCTCCAGGTGCTGTTCTTACCTGGTCTCCCCGTCACGTCGGTTTTCCAGAAGGAAGTTTGATATGTTCATTAATAGAGCTTCCTTCTCTCAATCACTCCTCTTTGGACTATGCATGACAGGGCTATTTTATTCACCGGATCATCTCTTATTCCATTAAAAATTCAGATTACCTGGGCCCAGGTGAAAGACGAAGATTCCGTTGTGGAAGGTAAGGCTGAGAGATTTGCATTTAAAACAGGCACCACAGTTCCGTTGGGCTCAAACAGGCTCTCTTCATAATGCATAAAATAAATACTCTCTACAATTTTATATCAGTGCTAGACTCACAGCAAGACTGGGGATGGCACAGAAAGTTCCAAATAAACCTGCTCACACTATATCAGTATTCCCAACAGATTGGCACCTATTTATAGTTGATGACATATTGACACTTAATGATCCCTGAGAGTCTATAGTTTATCTTATGACTCACTCGCTGGTTGTCACTATGACAGGATTGGTCATTTTGTGATAATATATATCCACCATTATAATACCTTAAGATATTGTGATGTTATAATATCCACCCTAAAATTCATCTCTGCTCTATGTATTCATCTCTCTCTCCCCCAATTCCTGACAATCACTGATCTGTTTACTGTTTCCATAGGTTTCTTTTTTTTTTTTTTTTTCAGTTTTCCAGAATGTCACATAGCTGGAATTCATATTGTGTACCCTTTTCAATTGGCAACTTTCACTCAGTAACATAATTTAAGGTTCTTCCATGTCTTTCCATGGCTTAAAGTTCAGTGATGAGCAATATTCTGTTGTCTGGATAGACTACAGTTTATCTATTCACCTACTGAGGGACACCTTGGTTGCTTCCAAGTTGGGGGGAAAAGTATGAGTAAGTGCTTTATAACCTTTGGTGTGGGGCTTTTCTTTTTGTAGACTTAGATTTTCAACTACTTGGGGTAAATATGAAGAAGAGAAAATTCTGGATCATATGTTGGGCTTTGTAAGACAACGATCAAATTGTCTTCCCAAATGACAGTACCATTCTGCATTCCCAACAGCACAAAAGTTTCTGTTGCTCCACATCCTTGCCAGCATTTGATGCTAACAGATGCTGACACCTTCTACTAGGTGTGTAGTGGTATCTCGTAGTTGTTTCAATGTGCATTTCCCTGATGACATAAGAGGTGGAGCATCTGTTCATGGGCTTCTTACCATGTGTTTATTTTCTTTGGTCAGATGTCTCTTCATGATTTTTTGCCCAATTTTTCACTCCGTTGTTAATGTTTTCACTGTCGAGTTATAAGAGATAATGCTAATGATGATTATTATTTGGGGTAAAAGGCCCTTTATCAGACATGTTCTTTGCATTTTTTTTTTTTTTGCCAGCTTGAGGCTTGTCTTCTCTTGACAGACTCTTTGCAGAGTAGAATATGCTCATTTTAATGAAGCCCAGCTCATCAATTCTTTCTTGAATTAATTTAAATCTCAAAACACATGATAATGGCAGTTATGGAAGACCAGGTAATGTAGACAGAGGACATGACTTTTTCATCACTGATGTTATACTGATAAAGGGCTGAAGGCAGTACATGAATGCTGGGCTGTCAGCTCCATACCTGAGAGATTTCCCCACTTTTTCACTTAGTAGGACCCATTTGCTTCCTATTAATTTTTAAAGACCTATTAAAACCACCATGCTTTAGAAAAGGTGAAATAAATACTCATGTATTTTGAGGTAGATGGAAATTTCTTATCGCCTCTTTCACAACTCTTTCTGAAGCCTAAAACGTATTAGAAAGTCCAGTCTCTTCAATTTCTAGTGGTAAAACACCCAACTGTTTCCCCCAGTCCTTGTAACTTATCGCTTATTTATCATATTCAAATCTGCAATCTTGATGCTATTTTTGTGATTGTAATTCATGCTCAACAATCTGCTTCCATTCTCAACTCAGTGAGCTGGCAATCAATTTCTTAGTGCTATTTGGGAAGAAAGCAAAATCTGAAAATGAAGCTATTAATATATTACAAGTACTAAATCTGTTAGGTAGACTGACAGGTCACATTAGGATCGGCACCCGAGGCATTGCGTGCAGGAGAAGGGATTTGTGATGCATGGTGCCATTATGACCTTTGAGTTACACAATTTATCTGGAAGGAAAAAAAAATAGTTTCTTTTGTTGGGGTAAAAACCACTAAGTGAGCCCTTTACCCTAGATTTTGAGGAGAAGCAAATCGGTGGTTGCAAAAGTTCACTAATTAGGCTGTTTATTTCTTCACACAGAAATGGGGTGGGTACCACCCTATCAGCCTGCATTTAGCATTAGTTCTTAGCTTACTATTGTCTCAGAAGGTAGCGTAAAACAGAGCTGTGCTTGGAGGACTGTTGGACGTATCTGGCCTGCCTCTTAATCATAGATTCTTAGCCCTCTCCACCCACCATTCATCTCCAGACTACGGCACTCCCTGGCATGGACATAAAGTGGCATTATAATAAACATAATGGTGAGCTGCCACAAATAAAGCATTTCCTGCAGTCCAGGTGTGGTGCTGAGCTCCAACCTGATCTAAAAGGAGATGAGCTGCTTCGTTTTGCAGACCTGACACGGGCTGTGTCTGAGGCAGACCACAGCTCTCTTTCTGTTTGTTTTTATGGAGGAACATTGATTTACAAAACGATGTTTTAGTTGCTTAAGTTCACTCTTCATTTACTATATGATAACACTTGTCACTGAGTTCTAAAGTCCTCCCGCACTGTCCTGTGGACTCTGCTATCTTTTGCTCCAGTAACCTAGCTCCTTCCCCTTGGGTAAAAACTCAGTTCTGTTGTTAATGTACAAGGATTCGTTTCTGTTTAGTTTTGTCTGTTTCTTTGTTTCTTCATATTGAACATATGAGTGAGATCACCTGGTGTTTACCGTTTTTCCTTCTGACTTACATCACTAAGCAGAATGTCCTCTAGGTCCATCAATGTTGTCACAAACAGCAGGATTTCTTTCTATGGCTTGTAGTATTCCACGGTGCATATAGACTACATCTTCTTTGTCCAGTCATCTGTCGATGGGCAGTTAGATCGTCTCCATTTGCTAGCAACTGGGAACTGTGTTGAGATAAACAAAGAGATGCATGTTTCTTTCTGATTGGCATTTTCATAGTCTTTGCAGAGATACTTACAAGTGGAATTGCTGCATCATAAAATAGCTCGATTTTTAACCACCATACTGTTTTCTGCAGTGGCTGCACCAATTTCCATTCCCAGCAAAAATGAAGGAGTCCCCTTCTCTCCACGCCCTTGCCAATGCTTGTCGTTTCAAGTCTTTTTTGACTTACGCTATTCTCATCAGCTTGCAACTTCTATTCTTTGCTATTCCTCTGTATTGTGACATATGTCAGGTAAGTCGATACCGCCTACATTAGTCCCTGACATCAAACTCCATGTGCAATGTATTCAAAGTAAAGGAGGATCGTCCACTGCAATCACTAGTATGTGCTGACAGGCACTGCCGCCGTGTTGCCTCTTTCTGCATCCTCACTGCTGTTTAAGAGGGGTCTGCTCTGAAGTTTCCCACTTTTACAAGTTTCCTGACAGCCATGGACCACGGGTCATTCTTTGAAAGCAAACTTATTGAAACAGAACACCCAAACCGCAAATTCCACCTTTGCATGCGGACAGTTCTGTGATGTTTGACAGTCATGTAAAGAGTATTGGGGGAAATGCAGGCTGTTTCCATCACCCCAAATGCACAGAAGTGAGACAGGATCTGCATAAGTGACTTGGGATTCTTCTCTATAAGTGTTTGTCTAGTCCCTTCTAGCTACTCATCCATCCACTCCTGGTTTAATATCAGTAGGGACTCATGGGAAGTTATTTTGTGCTTATGTTAAGACCGAACAGTACGTTTTACAGGTGGTTCACATATGTACCTGGCTACGACCACTAGCGGCCCTCTCAGCTGACTCCTGTGTCCTCTGATGTATTCTCACTGTTATTTTTATGTGTTTATTTTGGTTGAGTTCCATTTTTATCACCTTTTTATATTTTTCACTCAATGGCATGGCAAAGGATTCCAGGATAATATATTCCTTGTCTAAGACATAGAATCTACCATCTTTTGTTACCTTTGTTGGAGAAAAAAGATTGGGGTTCTCTATTCTCTCCTGCCCCTGGAGTTGGTTCTAGGACCCTGTACTTGATGGAGAAGGAAACATGTATGTGCATACAAATATCTGTAGGTAATTCTAAATGTACCTGTGTGTACCTATGTCAGGGGAGACATGGAATCACACTGGTGTCTTTATCTCTAGTTCATAACTGTTCTGCAAGTCTAAAGCATTACCGAGCTCTGATTCAGCAGGACCACTGCAAGTCCTCAAACCAGCAGTGAGAAGCCGTCGCCCATGCCACATTTTTCACTGGGCGTCAGGATCAGTCTCCAAGTTTTGCAAAGTCAGTTAAAGACACGTGCTGGGATAGCATCTGAGATTCACCAAATCAACTGCTCAAGCCCAGAACATGCACAGAACTTTCTGAATAGTGAACTTGTACCCTGGTGGGAAACAAGTTCAACAAGTAATGGAGAGCACTTCTGGGCACTTCATTCTGCTTTGGGACTCATGACTGCACATTTCCAAAGTTAATCAGGCCCCATAGGCTGAGTTTTTTCTATGAAAATATTTGAACGCAGGATGAAAAATTAAAAGGTTTACCTAGTGTGGAGCTACATGATAAAAGAGCTTAAAAATCCTCAAGTTACTTATAGTCAGGTCACAGATTTAGCTCTACGGTGCATTTCAACTGTTCTCATTTTATAGTTCTGTTCATATGACTGAGCTGTCGCATTTTTCACTGGGTGTCAGGATTGGTCTCCAAGTTTTACAAACTCACTTACAGACACATGCTGGGATGACATCGGAGATTCAGGCTGGAGGAAAAACCAGCCAAAGAGCAAACATTTCCCTGAATATCGGACATGAAACATTTAGGAGGCCAACACTAAGGAAATCTTCTTTTGATTAAAAATGAATGATTTTTATTTATAAAATGACTAGTTTTGAGATTGTCTATGTTCATAACTATATTCATAAGAGTTCCTCAGATATTTCAAGTGCATTCAAGCTTTTGTAATGAAAGTTCATTTTAAATGAATGATGGATTACTTCCAGAACCATTTGCAAGTAGTTTGTCAGGTGTGTGGTCTCTCTCCAGAGAGAGGAAGCTGGTCTGGAACACTGTGAGGTGGGCCTTCCCTCCCTGAACAGGGCTCTAAGGAATGGCTGACACAAACCCAGAGTGAGAGCTGCCTGTGTGTTTCTCAAGATGGGAGCCCCAGCAGACGTGCCTGGCCATGTCTATGAGAGCAGAACTCACTATGGCGAGCCACAGAGGAGACAATGTTTGACTAAGAGTCAGTACAAGCCTTTGTGTTTCCAGTCAAGTAAGGGCTTCACGGAAGGATTTGGGGTTTGCTTCCACGTGCTGGTCAAACTGAATCTCCTTCACTCGTCTTTGGTCACACAAATCTAAGCCAGACAGAGGACAATAGTGGAAGAGGCTCCTCATGTCCCAGCCCCACCTCTTTATGCATACGCTGTAGAGCGGCCCAGGGGCACACCACAAACTCATTCACAATCATTTCTTCAGTGGCAAGGATGTTCTAGACATCTTGTTCTTGGGGGCTCTAATATAAGGAATAGAGAAGTACATGGATAAAGATGACAGGTAGGTAAAGTCAGTTGTCTATAAAAAGGATAAACTTAAAAGCATGGAGATATAGGGAAAGAAGAGCCTTGTTGAATGCACTTGCATTTTTTTAGAAAAACAAAGAGATTAGAATTGAAATGGATAAGAACTGGCAGCAGACAGCCGGGCTTGTCAAAGGAAGAGTTTCTTGGTGGAGGACATGACATTCAAGAAGGAAGAGGGGAGGGAAAATTGGGTGCTTTCAGAACAGCGCCAAGTTATGAGGATAACGTGTAGGTGGAGAATAAATAGTAAATTTAAAAGTAAGCTTTAGGAACATTATTGTTGAAGGTCATAATGATGAATTAATTGTACTTAATCTTGAAGATCAAAGTGGGGCTTTTTAATCTAAGAAATTAACATGAAAGCATCGGGCAAATGGATAAAAGGAAAAACAGCTGCTCAGGCATAATTTTAATAATAATTGTAATAACAGCAATATTATATAAACCAGGTGAAAACAAATGGGGATTAAACTATTTTCATCATTATTTAACTTAGAATGATGAGGATGGGATGATCTAAATATTGTGCTGCTGTGATCAAGAGGATTTGGTAAAACTTACAAGTGTTGAAATATGAAAACAATGATGACATACAAATTCTGATTCCCAGTGCCTCAGCAAATGAGCTCTTAACATCAAAATGAAGTCAGTGAGCACACGGATAGTGACATAAGAAGAAATGACCTCTATATCTTTTGGAAAGAAGAATGATTTATAATAGAAAACAGAATCCCGTAGTGGGATTCTGAAGGGTGAGACCTCAATTAGAAGCTGCGTAATTCTATATTCAAAAGATAGTATCCTAAATCTGAATGAACAGAAACCATGGCGAACTTAATGTGGTATACACAGATGTTGATTTAGAATGACACACCATGTATACATATATAATGTAATGATACAATTCTCCTTCAATAAAATCATTAAAATATATTTTTTTTTTAAAAAAGAAGAAGTCTGCTTCTGGAAATGTGTCCAGAGAAGGAAGCAGGAGGGCATGCCCTGATCTTGAACATTGCAACCCCCTCACCCCATGTCTTACTATTTCAAATAATCCTCAAGTTCTTAGACTGAACATCAATCGTGGTGCTCATCCGCAGTGGTGTCATTAGAATGAAACTGTGGATGCTAAGCCTTCCTCTCTAGATATAGATCACCATGTTCTTTCTAAAAGAGGATGTCCTTGCCAATGGTCTATGAACAGACTCTGCCTACTCTGTTCTTAAAATGCTGGAGAATTATCATGTCTTTTGAGTTTTAACAATGAGTTACATTAAAAATTAAATTGTGGTTTTATTTGAGTTTCTTTGATGGCAGGTGGAATCAAATGTTTCAAAATAGGTCACTGGGTTTTTGTTTCTTTTTGTAGAAGAAAATAAAATGTCTATTCATTTAAGTTACTTTATCTTAAGTATTAGCTTCTTTTTCTTGCAATATATAGGTTTTAGTGGATTTGACTCATTTTCACAATTCGAAATAATGTTTTATGTTAGGACTTTAAATATAACATTTGCTTTACATTTTATTACTGATTTTGTCTGCTTTTTAATTGTGTTCACAGCTCTTTGATGTCTGTTTATGTATTATTGAAGCAGATCAGGGAATCTGAAGGTGAGCTCATGTTCCCTTATTAAGTGAAGGAGAAGGGAGCCACTCTCCAAAAAACTACTTCAAAGCAATAACTCAGGAAAGGGATTTTTGCAAAATTCTGGCATATAAAGTACAGAAAATCTATATTTTGAACAAAACAAGATTTTTTATTTTATTTTATTTTTTTTTTGTATGAGGAGGAACAGCAGCAACTCACAGCTTCCTGGAAAAAGTTATGAGAGCCATTGCTCAATAATTCAGTGATAGCTCCAGCTCAGCAGAACTCGAGCTGTGATATATGGGGTCTGGGGGACACGGCGTGAGCACAAAGAGATTCGAAATCCTTCATTCTTCCAGAAGTTAAGTCAAACCAGACTCTCTCATGGTTTCCAGTGTTGGCTTTCTATTTGGAAAGTCTACTCCTGCTTTACACTGAACCTACCTCTGGATTATTTTTCCTATTCTATTTTTTAAGCTCATTTATATTACACTTAGAAATAGGATGTATGGGGATGGTACTAACTGACTTTAGATTTATGGAGTAGTTATGAATTAAACATAAAGACATCCATGTGAACACATGTCTATCCTGATATGGATGCAGATGGATACATAGAGAATTTGTGACAGATATCTGCAGACACGCACATGTGTCCTTCACATACATGCTTCCTTTTCCCGCAGATGCAAAGGCCCTGGAACCAGCCACACCCTAGAAACAATGAATGAACCCCAAACCAGAATCAGCTTTTCTTGAATAAAGGGAACTGGAAATGGTAAAAATGGTAGAAGATTCAGCAGGAGGCCCGCAGGGCAGAGAGTTGAGGGGGGTCATGAAACCATACAATGCAAGGAGGAGTAAGTGGAAGTGTGATTCTCTGAAAACGATAATATTGGGGTCAAAGAAAAATTGGAGCAGCAGCTAAAATGGGAGAGAAAACAAAAGGAAATGAAAGGAATAAATGAAAAGAGTGTTTTCTTTCTTTTGAGGTTTCATTTCTTTCGTTTCTCTTCTGCCTTCCTCACTTCTTCCTTCCTTCCTTTATTTCCTACCCCATGAAATTCTGCCCTGGATTTTTGATCCATGAAACCTACAGACAAATACACAACACTTTCTCAAACTCAGAGGATTTCCCCTGTCTTCTAGAACATTCAGTTCTAAAAAGTGAATTTGTCCCTAAGATACTAAATATAAACAAAGCACGGTGATTAGAATGATATATATGAGGCTCCCCATGTACCTTGGCAGAAAAATGTTATATAAATGGAAAGTGTTGCACATATTTTAAAAGAACACATGATTTTATTCCTCAAAGGGAGTTGTTAATTTATGAACTGTGTTTGTTCTAAAGGTAACTGCATGATTCATAAGTTAGTTTATAAGTAATTTTATATGGTAGAGAGAAAGCTAAGAGTATACTTAACTGTTTCCAAGCATTTGAAGATTTATTTTATGATAATCAACCACTCACCATTTTATTGCAAAGAAAGAAATCAATTTAAATTTCACCTGTAGAAGTTTATATATAAGATACAAATCTTACTTAAGTATCTTGATTTGCTATGAACTCTTGGAATAGGAAGATAAACACTCCTTTCACTTGTTTTTCTAGTTCTTCTGACCCTGTATTCCTTGCCCTTACAATCACACTCCTGAACCCTACCAAATCCTTGAAGAAACATTGACCAGTAAGTCTGACTGATTATTACCTTTTTAATTCCTACCAGAATGACCCATTTATTTTATTTATTTAATTATTTAATGTGCATCTTTATTTCAGCTCTCTATTCTGGTATTTAAATAGGTGTCATGCCCAGGATAATATTAGTCAATCACAAGTTCCTTAAATGCTGTGGTTTGACATGGGAGTATAACTTTACTCCAGTCAAAGGGTGGTCACTTAGGTGATTTAGACTATTTCTGATTGTTACAATAAAGCCATAGTTTCAGGATTTCCAAGCAGTGTTCTTATCTCCAAGAAGCAGCCATTACTTCTCATCCCTAGGTAACGATGTCCTTCAGGACGCTGTCTCCCGGAGCAGATAGAAGTCGGCTGAGGAGGCATATCTGAGTTAATGGCCAGCTAATTGTGACCACCTTCACCCCACCTCCTGTGGGAGGAACCTGGACACTGAGAAGTGAGTCCAGCATCTCCATATGCTTAATGGGGAGCAAAGAGGAGTCCCAGGTGTGCCTCTGACAAAACAGGAGGAAAAAACAATTCCCATCACATGCTCCTGAAGGGAAAGTGCTCCCGGCCATCTTTGTCACACAGCCAGGAACTTCATAAATTAGGAAAAAGTAGTGTGTCGTTAAGATAATCCCAGTGGGATATATGAGCAAGTCATTAGGTAGGTAGAGAAGTTGAGAAAAATAGATGGGAGGCGTTGGGTGGATAATACAGAGCAGGAAGCTGCCTGGCTGCAAAGTAAGCAGCGAATGACTTAGTTGGCTGGTCGTCCTGCAGCTTCCCCTACCGGATGGCAGTGTCAAGAGCTCACACATCACAATGCAAGGGACAACTGTGCAGGGCACATGTGCCAGTGATCAGGGCTAGTCACAGAGAAGCCACAGGATGCTGGGAGCACCCAGGGTAAGCATGAGGAGTCATGGGGCAGGAGACATCTATAGGTCATTTATCATCCTTGATGCTCCCTTTAGGGAAAAGGTACAGTGTTTGTTACAGAGAAGTAAACTGACGTTTGATTAGAGTGAATCAACTGCTAAATGTTGTTGACTTATTTGTTCATTCATCCATCTGACAAACATTTGTATTTGGGCATAACGTCGTTGATGTTCATGAAAAATCATCTGAGACTCTGAATATGGATGTGGATGGAGTGTTTTCTCAATAACATGTGTGAGAATAGCTTCATCCAAGTCTTGATTTATGCAACTTGTTTAACTTTTCTTTTTTTTTAATTTTAGGCAAAGTGCAGCCAGGAATGAAAGCAAGTAGGCAGGTAGGAAGAGAGAGGAGAAAGAAGCACTTTATTTACTTATTTTATTTAGTTTTTCATCCAGGACTTGGGAAGTGAACCCCAGTTCTTCAGAGTGCAGGTGGACTGCACTTGGCTGAAGGCACTGGACCTAACCGCTACTCCACCAGGGAACTCCCTGACTCACTTTTGTATTAAATACTGGCACATGCTAGTAAAGTGACATGTCAAATTGTGTCTAGTAGAGATGCATGTAATTCTGGCAGAGGTTATGGCTTGATTGCCCTGTTGGTGATTAATTAATCAGGTTTAACCAAAATTTCCCCCTAACATTCCTTCATTAAATTGTCTGTAAACACTCATCTTTTCAAACGTTCTTGGAAATAGTTTTAACATTTACATGTTTCCTCAGTAATTAAGGTTTGAATAGAAATTCTCCTGATATTTGCAAGAGAGCTGGAAATGAGAACAAAGACAAATAATGCATAATAAGCAAGAAGACACCTTGCCTTGAGTGCTTATAAGGAAGCCTATTAGTTATGTGATTAGCTGCAAACAAACAAATGTAAACAGGTTCCAAAATCAGGGCAGGAACAGGGAAGATACAATTGTTATAATCCAAGTGAAGCTTGGAAGATGGGAAAGCAGTGGTTTGGAAGGGCGTTCTGAGACAAAAATATTCTAAGTGCCAGGGAGAGAATTTAGCTGTGTCTTCCTGATGTCTGGACACATGTTGTCCATCGTACTTTCCTCTTTCCCATTCTCTCCAAGAGACTGGACTTTCTACCAGTCATCTTTAGTCTCTCTGGCCACGAGGTCTCTTATCTATGAAACTGGGCTCAGGCCTGAAGTCATAGATTTAAAATCACTAAAGTTGCTTCTTATGATGATGTTCTAGGACCTGCACAGTCCAGATAACCTGCTTTGGGCTATTTTCTCAGAACACTTTCAAGTAATGCAAAGAAGTCCCTAGTGCATTCTTGTTTTGCATCTGTGTGTAGATGCTCAGAAAAAAATCTTGTCTCCTATGACTTGTACATTTGAATGGACTTCTTCTTACCGAAAAGGCAATGAATAAATCTTTGAAGTTCAATGTTAAGTATTGCGCTTTTTGAGTTTTGAGTCAGATTTTAAATTGTGGAAGTAGATTTTCATATTAATATAAAAATTTTTGTTAAGGATTGCTCATTTCTGTTTCTTACCTGATACCCCACCCCCTCTTTTTATTATTATTTAAATCTGGTTATTGGGAAATTCATTTAAGAGAGGAAGCAACCATGTAGAAGTCCAACGATGTAGGACATGATTTGTCTCATTTGCTAAATGTCACCCAATCGTATTTTTCCACCCTGTCCAGTCCTGAGGTTGTTGGAAGGTAAGAAGGTGATGGATCAAGTTCATATTCCACTACGAATATATCAGCTCTCTCAGTTTATACCTTCAGGCCATAATTTACTTCTCACTCTTGACACAAATCAAGACTGGAATGTCCCGTTCACATACATGGTTATTTGATTAAGATCCATGTCCCTCAAAAGACTCAAAGTTCTTGTCAACAGAAGCAGGATGACAGCATATAATAAGCACACACAGAACATTTGAAGAAGTGAGTAAATTAATGAATAATGAATGAATGGAAACTTCTACATGAGCATAGAAGTATATATATGAGATTTATAATCAAACAAAATATTTGTATGTAATTTGATATCTTGAATCTCTCCTACATTATGATCTAGGCTACTGATATATTTTATTGTCGTTTTAGCTATTAAAAGTTCTAGAGACTTTTAGAAGCCTCCCAATTATTTCTGTACTCTGATATTTTAAAATAAATGTTAAGTGTTAACATTTTTTGCATAAGACAGGTACTAACATTTCAATTTAAAAATTAAACATTTCAATTTAAATTTTTGAGTATCAACCCAGTTGCACTGTCTGTGATACATATTTTCTTTAATGTTATTGAATCTAATTTTTTGGCTAGATATGAATTATCTGTTAGTTTATGTATGTTTATTCTCCTACTCCCTTACAGAATCAGGATTCAAAATTTCCCACTGTTCACAAAGAACATTAACTTTTTCTAAATGCTTTTCTTCACTTAATCATTCATCTACTCATTCTTTCATCTATTTAATAAATATTATGACACACACACAAAGGTTTACGTGTATTTTGCCAGATATTAATAAATTACTAAAGGTAAATTAGGTAAATTCCTTTATTTGGAAAACATAAACTTGTAGTTACAATAAGCTAATAAAATATATACTAAATATCATATTTGATAAAGACTGTGTTTGATATCATAATTTTATTTTAGTATTCTGATTTGGGGATTATTATTAATATATTTTAATTATAGCACCTTACTCTATGAATAGTATGCTATGGGTATAAATGAAATAAATTATTACAACTTACTTTAACTTTAGCTGGCTCAGGAGAGTTTCAAAATATAATCAAAACTCTTTACTAGATGAACTTAAAACCATATAGTTATCTCCAATCAAAAGTCAATGACATGTATTCAGTAAAATGGGAAAAAAGTACAAATTAGAGTCTGAAGTCTCTGAACATAGGTAATATAGTTTCTTTCCCAGTGTAAGACAACTTGGTCTGAACATAGGGGTGAATATACTTTTCCTGATTAGAGATTTTGTATCCTCAGTGTATCTGCCTTGGAGTGAGATCAATGGATCCGGTGGTAGTTACCCCTTCAATTTTTTTTGAGGAATCTCTCTACTATTTTTCAAAGAGGCTGTAATAATTTACATCCCCACCAACAGTGTAGGAGTGTTCCTTTTTCTCCACACCCCCTCCAACATTTGTTATTTCTGGTTTTTTTTGATATAGGTCATGTTCACTGGTGTGAGGTGGTATCTCATTGTGATTTTTATTTGTATTTCTCTGATGATGAGTTATGTAGAACATTTTTTTCATGTGTCTGTAAGTCATCTGTGTGTCTTCTTTAGATGGATTCAACTCATCTGCCCATTTTTAAGCACAGTATTTGCTTTTGTATTGTTGAAGTGTATGAGTTCTAGCCAAGACTTGGAGACAACCTAAATGCCCATCAACCAATAACTGGATGAAGAGGTCATGGTCAATTGAATTTATGCAACTATTATAAAAGACAAAATTGCACTCTTTGCAGCAATGTGGATGAACTGGAGGGGATCATGTTAAGTGAAATGTCAGAAAGAAAAAGAAGCACAGAAGGGTTTAACTCGTATGTGGAGTATAATGAAATGGAATGAATGAACAGACAAATCCCAACAAAAGTAACAGGACACAGTGTGATTACCAGGGTGGAGAAATAGGAGGGTAAAGGAAGAAAGAGGGGAAAAGGTGATGCTGAAGAACACTGGCTCTCTGGTGGTGGGTGTAGTGAAATACAGACTGAAACACAATTTCAGTATCTTAAAATGAACATAACATTGTGAACAAAAGAAATAATAGATTTTTTTAAAGGACTACTTGGAAAAATGAGTACCAGTATTTTCCTTTTTCATTAATATTTTTTTCACAAAGGATGAGAATGATATTTATGGCTAGTTATTAACCTTTGCCTCTGTAGAAAAGAAATAGTTTATATCATGGTGCATTTCACTGAAATTCTTATTATAAAATATAATTATTTTGGAGACTATAAAGTAATAAATTAGCCCTCAACTATTTTTTGAATGTGCTCATTGGTTAGATTTCATTTATGCATGAATGTGACCATGGAGTCATAATATAACATTAGACAATAGCAGACCATGTGTGGCTATGTCTTAAATTAGACATAAATAATGTAAAAGTACATGGCAAATTCCATCTAAAATCAGTAAAGTAATAGGGCTTTTAGAGAACACAAACGTGATTTTGTTAGATTCCTGAACAATGTTCTAGTTGATGACTAAGTGAACATTCACTTTCTAAAGTAAAAAGTCCAAGTGGATTTAACATAAGGCACAGGATGGAGAGAATAAAACTTAGGTGTGAGGAATGTGAGCATTCCTTGTCCCTACCTCCCAGGGAGCCTGGATGATACCACATGTGTCCTCTGCTCCTCTGTACTGAAGACCCTGTGATAATCCGCTGTGGGAAAATGCTCCAGAGCTTTTCATGGGTAGTGCTCCCTTAGTGCCTCAACTCTGTATTCTCTATGAGGTGACACCATGGATTAATTGTGCCATTTTTCAAACCCACCAGAGTTTAGAAGATCATGAAAGAAGAAAATCAGAATGATTATTTTATCAGACTCAACTTCATGACTAAACAATCTTTACCTAGGTTCTGAGGGTAGTATCAAGGCAAGTGAAATTTAGTCAGTATTTTAATTTTATGCCAGTAAGCGTCTACCTAAAATCATGTGCTAAATAGGATTAACATATAAAAAAACATATAACGTATTTATATTGAAAAATGAACTTTTAATATGCTTGCCTGTTGGAGGGTAAATGTGTTTCTGGGCATCTGGGGTGGTGTGCGTGGGTGTGGGTTCTGGAAGTTGGTCTAAGAGCTCTGTCATGTGGGACATCAGGTGCAGCCTGATGGAAGATATTAATATAACAAGAGTTATCAGAAAGCTAACATTGTGTGGAGTTCTTTCAATTTTCTTTGTGATATTATAAAATGGTTCAGAAAGGGATTTATCTGTTTGGGAGGGAATGAAGAGAAGGATCTACTAGATGAAAGTGGGTGGCAAGTACAGAAGATGTCATGACTTAGAATAGATGGAGTGTTGATTTCATATGCGCATAATTTTAATAGGGAAAGAGGCCTTATTTAGGACAAGATTTATTTTTGAAAAAAAACAGGAAACATTAAGGTACCGCTTTTCAATCTTGGTGGCACGTGAGAAGTACCGGCAGAGCTTGTTAACAGGTTTATTCTCAGGTCCCAGCTCAAGACGAGGTAAGTCTAGACCTCTGGAGGTTCATACCCTGGCATGGGCAATAATATCTTTCTTAATCATTCCAAAATTCAGCCCAGGGGCACATGGTTATCTCAAATCAGAGGGTGCCCTGACTTCTGGATTTATCCATGAGGCACCTAGCTATCCTATCTGAGGGAGATTACATAGTCTTATCTTTAAAATAACATGATATTTTTGCTTTGTTTTAATAAGTAATGCTAGCTGTACAGAAATGTAGGTGAGCCATCAACAAAAAATTATAATTGTATTACATAGAAATAATGATATTCTTATTTTATCCTTCAACACATAGAGTTAAACAAAAATTAAATTATATGTCTATATTGTTTTCAATGTTCTTTATATCCTTAGTTTACTGGATACTTCTACATGTCCATGTACTTCTGTAGCACTGTTTGCAGTGGATGGATGAATAGCCCAGATTTTCTAAGTAACCTTAATCTGCTGGATGTTGACTTTCTTGAAATTTCTCATTGTTTAAAAAAAAACTGTTGTGATCAACAATCTAGAATTCTATGCAGTTACTAACTCAAAAACAAAACTAAATGGAACCCTTCGTAACAATCTGGATGGAACTGGAAGGAATCATGTAAAGTGAATTAAGTCAGAAAGGATAAGAAAAATACAGGATGATTTCATGCATATGGAGAATATAATGAAATGGAACAATTAATAAAACAAATAAACCCCAGCAAAAATTACAGGACACAAGACGATGGCTGCCGGCGGGGGGTTGGGGTGGGTGGAAGTGAGGAGGGAAGGAAAGAGGGAACAAGACGGTGGTAAAGGACATGGAAATGGTGGTGGGTGTGGTGTGAATTATCAGTTGAGATGTAGTTTCATATACTAAAACAAATATAGCACTATGAACAAAAGAAATAATAAATATTACCATTTTTTAAAAAAGAGGAAAAAATAGGATGTAGTACATTTTGCTCCGAACTGACATCTCTAAAAGGAACCGATGGGAACACAGTGGTGCTCTGGTCTTGGTTCATCTGTTCTTGGTAACAAATGCTGATTTTTTTCTTAAGAAAACTTGCACATAAATATGCACATACAAAACTGATTACTTTGCAACTTGCTCTCTGCATGTGAATATACATTAATTGGTTTATAGCCTGGAAGAAATCTACGTCATAATTTTCTCAACTGTTTCTTAGTCAAAATCATTCTATTATCAATTTCTTTTCTACAATTAAAATATTAAAGCATATACATTTTTACACACCCTGATGTAGAGTATATTTTTTGTTACATAAAATATAATACATAGATATCTATAATAGCTACCATTTACAATATAGAAACAGAGAAAAGAGTAGCAGGTTTTGGGGGAATATTGCCAATATGCCTGCCTTGAAATTTTCTTTCTTCTACCTCTCTTCCTCCCTTCCTCCTTTCTTTCCATTTGCATCTTTTCTATATTTCCTTTTTGTAGTTTCTTATTTTTTTGTGACTTCTTACCCTGTATTATAGATACTAATGATCTTAGCTGACAAAATGAAGGAAATCTCAGCTCTTCTGCTACTTTTTTCAACAGAAAAAGAACATGAACATAACCTTTACTATAAATACTGAACAAATTCTGCTAAAAGACTGGTGGTATTTATTTACATATTAAGAACCAATGTGCAAGAAAGAACACTGGTGAAATTACCCTTGAAATGGAATTGCAAAGCTGGTAACAACACTGTTACCTTGACTGGTTCTGGAGCTCAGACCAGTTGGAGAGAAGGAAAGACATGGGTTTGGCTTCTCAAACCTGACTTCCTGTGCTGGCCCCAGTACCTAGTGTGGCAGGAAACAACTTATCTGAGTTATCTCATCTTTAATTGACCCTATAAAAAAGAAAAAAAATGATTATACTGTTAAGCTACAGCCAAATGATGTATATCACAGTGCACATAAAGTAAATTTGGAAAGGTATAGATCTAAGGAGAAAGGGGTGCTGAAGAAACTTTTATTATTGCATAAAAGATAAATAAAAGCTTAACTTTCAACCCTCATCCTTTCTGAATATGTATAAAATCAAAACACTGTATACCTCTCTTAAAGAGTTTTATATTGTTCAGCCGTTGTGCTTCTCTTAAATAAGTATCATTTAATTACCTTTTAAACAGTTTATGTATATTATTGTTCATAATGGCATTTTATTTCTTAATTTGGGTGAGATTCTTGTGCTCATACCCTAGAGTACATTATTCCTAACTGGTTTTAATAGTCCACATACTAAAGTCTTCTTCATTCATTCACTGTTAACTATCTGTACAACTCTGTGATATAATAGGTCATATACTGGATATAAAATGTTGAAGAAAATGGACATGAGGTCTTGCTTCCTGAACTGATAGTTTAGTGGGAAAATTTGACATTGATTAATGTGGTTTAAAAATGCATAATTACCAACAGCTTTGATTGTTCAATAATAAGAAGAAATATACATTTGCCTCATATTAAAATTCTGTATTTGTTGAAAGATCAGTACTACTTTCACATAATTGGACAAACATAATCCCCACTGAAATCTCCCAAAGTGCCAAGGGGATGTTCACTGAAGATACGCAGAAAATTATGAAGAAAAATTTGCAGACTAAATTGCAATGTTTGATTAAACCTTTTTTTTTACATTCCTGTTTTAATTGGATTCTTAGTAATACCTAGATATAAACTGTAAATGAAAACTGTCTTTATCTGCTTCAGAATCACCAAGAGAATTAAGTTAAGTAGCAAATCTTATAAAATCCAGTAGTGGGCTGTAGAAATAGCGGCAGAATCACCGAGTTCATTTGACTATATATCACACAATGTTACATCAACAAGCAGAATTGATGAGTTTTCATATCCTACACAAGAAAATAGACTGTGAGGTGTAGAAAACAATCTAAATCAAATATCTTCCCAAAAAGAACACTGTGCAAACTTGTTGGGAGATGCTCTTCTATTGTTTCTGTGACCTTGTCCAGGATAAGAAAATTAGTATGCTGTTTTCCTGACCAACGTTGTAATTAAACACTCAGTGATTTCATTCCTTGTATGCTGAGAGTTCTATGTTATCAGTATGTCCAGCAATCATCTGAGGAATTGAAATGGACCAGAATCACCAAAGTATCTAAAAAACAAACCAGAACCAGAATGGCATTTGATTTAAAGTTGGAGATAGATGAGCCTCATGATACAGAACTATTTGTCTCCATGGGGCATAACCTTTCTGGTGGGAAAATCCACTCAGTTTATCAAATTATGTGTTTTGTGAGCAAAGGGATTTGGGGAATTTAAGGGATATATTTCTATGTTAGCTGGTGAATTGAACTTTTCACTCTGAAGATAATTTTTCTGAAAGAAGTAGAACTTACTTTCTGAGATCTCTGCAGTCTTCTCCACTGAAAACTACAAACTCTTAATAACTGTCAATGTCACATAAGGGCTAGAAATGTGATGATCTCATGACCATAAGCAACATTATGAACCCCATCCAATCTCATGACGTTTTAATGTCTACTATACTACATCTTAATGTAAGAAAGACCATCACTGAAAAACTCATAACAAATATCAATGCTCAACATTGAAAAACTGAGAGCTTTTCCTCCAAGATCAGCACTAACACAAAGATAGCCACACTCACCACTACAGTTCCATATAGTGTTGGAAATCCTCATCAGTGTAATTGGGCAACAAATGGATATAGAAGGCATCCAATTGGAAAGGTAAAAGTAAAGCTATCATGAATTTCTGATGACATGATTGATATATATATATATATATAAAAGTTCTGAAAACTCCATTAAAATATGTGAGAATTAATCATCAGATTCATTAAAGTGGGAAGCTAAAATTAATTTAAAAAACCTGCTGCATTTGTTTATGGAAGTAATGAACTATCAGAAAGAGAACTCAGGAAAATAACCACATAAAATACTGAAATATCTTAGAATAAATTTAATCACAGAAGTTAAAGACATGTCACTGAAAAGCATAAGATATTTTTAAATAAATAGTATAAAAAAAGGAATGGGGAGATAGTCTGTGCTCATGAACTGAATAATTAAACTGTTAAAATGACTATATTATCTAAAACAATTTGCAGATTTAATGCAATCTCTGTCAAAATTCTTCTAACTTTCTTCACACACCAGAACAAAAATAATCATGAAATTTATTTGGATCTACAAAGACCCCAAATAGCCAAACAATTCTGAGTAAAAAATAATGAAAAAAGGAGATATCATGCTCCCTAACGTCAAGCAAAGTCAATATACAATAGTAATCAAAATAGAATAGTATTGAAATGAAAATAGACACACAGAACAATGGAGTAGAACTGAGAGTCCAGAAATAAGCCTACCTATATATAAACAAATAATTTAGAACAGAGGAGCCAAGAGTTTGCAATGGAGCCAGAAAAGTTTTCAATAAATAGTATTGAAAAAAACTGACAGTTACATGCAAAAGAATAAGTAGAGTGCTATAAAACACTATACAGAAGCACTAAATCCAAATCAATTAAAGAATTGGACATAAGACATAGAATATAAGGTGATAGTGCTCAACATCATCCTTAGAGAGGTCTTTGGGAACTCAACTAAAAGGCAAATGAAAAACAAAAGCCTAAATAAACAAACAGGACTGCATCACACTGCAGAACTTTTGCACAGTGACAGAAATAATCACAGAGCAAGACATCCCACTGACTGAGAGAGGCTATTTGCACATCATACATCTGACAAGGGCTTAATATTCAAAATATATAAGAACTCATAAAACTCAACAACAGGAAAAAAACCAAATAACTCAATCACAAATGGGCAAAGGATCCAAATAAACATTTCTTCAAAGAAGACATACAGATGGCCAACACACATGGAAAATGCTCCACATATCTTGTTATAAGAGAAATGCAAATCAAAACAACATTGAGATATCAGTACACACTCATGAAATATATTATTATTCAAGACTGTAAATGTTGGTGTGGATGTGAAAAAAGGGAACTCTTGCACATCGTTGGTGGAAGTGAAAACTGGTGCAACCTTTATGAAAAAAAGTATGGAGACTTCAGAAAATTAAAACTAGAAATTCCATAGTATTTAGTTATCTCGTGTTGGGGATATATACCCCCCAAATACAAAAATACTAACTTGAAGAGCTATCTGCATCCCTATGTTCAATGCAGCACTATTTACAATAGAGTGGAAATACAGAAAAAACCTAAGTACCCAATGACCAGTGGGTGAATAAAGAAGATGTTGTATGTATACACAGTGGAATAGTACTCAATTATTTAAAAAATGAAGTCCCGTCATTTGCAACAACTTGGATGGATCTAGAGGGGATTACTCTTGGTGAAATGAGTCATTAGGAGAAAGACAAACACCACTTAATTTTCTTCACATGTGCTCTGTAAGGAAACCATAAAAATGAATGAACTAAAGTAAGGATAAAATGTCTTGTCCAATTACACTGACGAGGATTTCCAACACTGTATGGAACTGTAGTGGTGAGTGTGGCTATCTTTGTGTTAGTGCTGATCTTGGAGGAAAAGCTCTCAGTTTTTCAATGTTGAGCATTGATAATTGCTGTGAGTTTTTCAATGATGGTCTTTCTTACATTAAGATATAGTATAGTAGACATGAACATGTCATTAGATTGGATGCCTATTAGAAGGGAAAGGATGAAAAGGGTGAGCAAATCAGGCAAAAGTGTTCAATTATATAATAAAGAATCGAATTGGACTGTTGGTGGTGAACTTAATCAAATACCTACTGTTATTGTATCAGACAGGCATCTCGTACTTGCACATTGTTACAGTGAAGTGTTACTTCAATAAAAATTATAACTGTATCGTGAAGAACAATCTGAAACAGTGATAAACTTATGTGTTGTACACAAATCTAGATTTGCTATGATGGACACACTAACCCTGTATAATATTATGATAAAATATTCCTTCAAAAATTAATTTAAAAAACATAATTTAAACACCTTGCATATCATTATTACTATCGTTTTCTTCTGTGCAGAAAAGACTTCGGTGACATGGATGAAGTAAATGAAAAGTAAATACAAATATCTGAAAGAAAGGAACTTCACAAGTCAGTTTTAAAATGTTTGAATGGGAAGTTATGTTTGTAAATGGTTTCTGTCTCCAAATTTCCCTCTGCCAGCAAAATCCCACCTGTTCATAATTGAATATGTTCATGTTGAACTCAAAACACAAGCAGGTGGAAATTGGAGGTTGTGGCCCCGGCGGAAGTGATGGGTCTGTGCTAATTTCAAGATGTTCTTGTGGTGAACTGTACTGGGCACGTAATATAAATATTACATCAAAGCAGATTGTGCTTCCTCTGAAGCAGCACACTTGTTCACCCAGGAGAGATTTGGTGCTTTCTGCTGACTCTGCTGCGCATGAAGTTTCATAATTCAGTGCAACCCACTGTGTGGTGACTGCTGGCCCGCCCCCCGAATCTAATTATGTTGCAGAGGATATAATGATTCGGCTTAATGGTACCACTTCAATGGTAAATATTTGGGCTTTTCTCCTTGATATTAGGTTTTTTAAATATTTGGAATACATGGTTACCTGTTCAAGAGTTTTCTGTTTCCTTTTCCTTCTTACGGTCAACGGGATAATTGGATGTTTTGTTTTTAATAAAAACACGCATTTTCTTGCTTATCAAAGCTGCTCAGGCTTAGCCTTTGGCTGTTTGACTTTAATCACAGGTGTTCATGATTTAGTGCACCCTTGCATGTTTGTTTTTGCAATTCATTATAACAGCCAGCCCTCGGGGAAAATGATAGTAAATAGTGTATAATTTTTGTAAATTACAAAAGAATGGTCTGTGACACAATAGAGAAAGGGAAAAGATTAAGAGACTTCCCTGTAAAAATGGTTATTGTTGGAAAAGTTAGCAGTGATTAAAATATAATTTGTTTTAATGATGAGGTGCACCTTACACATTCTCTACCTGTGATGCTCAAACCATAGTTCTTAGATTACCTGCATAATAAATTGGAGAATGTCTTAAAAAAGGTAGACTTCTTGTTTTTCCCAACAGACTTGCTGACTCAGAATTTGTCTCTTTTGCCCAATTTTATTGAGATATCATTAATATATTATTGAGTAAGTTTAAGGTGCTCCAATCTGATGATTCAAGATATGCACATATTGTGAAAAATGACCATGCAAGGTTCATTAACACATCCATCACCTCCCAGAGTTACACTTCTTGTCATCATGCTGAGACCTTTCCAAGCCTGCAGTAGTAGTCAATTTTCAAGTATAAGATGTGGCATGGTTAACCAGCATCATCAGACTGCATTAGATCACAAGGATGTATTCCTCTTATAAATATAAGTGTATACCCTTTATCCTCCCTCCCATTTCCCTCACCCTCCCACCCCTGGGAAACACCCATCTACTTTCTGTGTCTCAGGCTTAATTTGTTTAGATTCTACATACACCTGAGAACATACGCCACTTGTATTTCATGCTCTGACTTATTTCACGTAACACAATGCCCTCAGGCTCCAAGGTCCATCTGTGCTGTCATAGGTGGTAGTGATTCCTTCTTTTCTATGCCTGAATAATCCCATTATGTACATTTTCCATTTATATGGGTATATTTCACAGTTTCTTCATCTTTGATAGACGCTTAGGTTGTTTCCATATCTGAGTTACTGTGAATAATGCTGTGATGAACACAGAATCCAGAAGTCACTTCAAAATGGTTAATTTTATTTAAAGGTTGATTTCTTGATACTATCAAAAATTACTAAGAACCTTTGTTGAGTGGAGTCAAAGGTCCTGCATTTTTCATAAACCTCTCAGGTAATGCCTATGACATTCTCGAGGATGATTTTTCTTCTAAAAACTCTCCTTTTAAATCATATAAAAATGCAATTCTGAGAAGACATGATCCTGCTCCACTTCTCACAACAGGCTAATGGCAGATATTGAATCATAATTTAGATCTCTTACTCTAATATGTTTTCTAAAAAGAATATAAATGCAATCTCTTTCTTTAATCCTATCTAATTGTCAGAAATATGAAGTTCATAACTAAAGAATCTCTTGTATACTCTGAAAATGCTACCATGCTCACATTTTTACATTCTTAGATTTATTCACCTTTTTTATACACAGTTTCTTCCATCTTAGTCCAACTACTTTTATGACAAAGTTCCACATTCATGATTCTGGTTGGGGTACCAGTCTTACCGTGACCTGTTTTGCTCGCATGTGTCTTTCCCACTTGTGTTCATCGCCATCTGCTAGGTCAGTCTGCAGTAGCCATGAGCGTGCCAAGCTCTCAGCAGGAAATCACAACACAAGTGTATTTTCTCACTCATGCCATGGGTCCAGATTGCCTCAGAGTGAGGCTTTAGTCTCCTGCTAGTAGTTTTGTTCAGCAGACATCCCAGTCCTTCCCTCTTAAGGACGAGCTGGCTGTGTATGCAGAGTTTCTGTTAAGAATCGGGTTGGGAAACCCGATTGGTTCTTCATGGCAACAGTAAACTGAAGTGGTGGACACTGCACTGAACGCTTGATTGCTAGATGAAACCTCCAGGCTCCTCTTCCTGATGCTGCAACTAGTGATACAGAAGATGGGGACTGGTGCCTTGGTGTGTGTCTCTGAGGTGCTGTGATGAGCAGACCTTGGTTACACAATCATGGGAATACATGTGCAAGAATAGTGTCTGTCCCATTGACACTGATGAGCCATTTGACACCTTTGCATGACATGGGCTATCTTAACTATCGGCCTAGACACTTGGAGAGATGGGCTGGAAGAGCTATACCTTCTCGTATCTAGAACGTCCTCCCGGTGTGGTGCCTGCGTCCCTGTGATGTGGAAGGGACCAAAGAGAGACACATGCTCAGCCTTCTTTTTGGTCATCTAGCAGGGTCACAGCCGGAAGGAGTCACATGACTCCAGGACACTAGTAAGAGGCAAACAGTGAAGTTTCTAAGTTCCTAAGAGTGAAAGAAGAACCGATATTAGTGAAAACAGTAGCTGTGGAAGGCATTGTTGCATAAACTCGATTTTTCCTCCTTGGAGGAACTTTTCTGTGATACAGAATTGATAGTATGAGAAGACTTTCTGGACTTGACTTAACTTTCAGAAGTTACAATGGAATAGACAGATAAATGTCAATCATAATATCTTAAAAACTATCAAAAAGAAAAATAACAGATTATTCAAATGCCCAGTAAATATATTATCAGAGATGATGACATGGATTAATGTCCTTATTTATTAAAAATTCCTAAAATTTAATTAAAAAACGCAAATATCATAATATGAAACCAGGAAAAATACAGTAGCTTTCATTCCATTTGCATTGTAAATGCAGTGTCAGCAAACCTATGAGAAAAATGTTCACTTTGTTTTCCTGAAGGAATTGGAAATTAAAGAACCGAGAATGGATCCTGCCTACCAAATTACAAAAAAATTTTAAAAGGTGAATCAACTTAGGAAGGATCTAGCGCAAGATAGATTTAAATGTAGATGGTTTCACTGACAAATTCACGAATACTTTAGAGATCAATTTAATAGTATTTATGAAAATTGAAATAGAAAATACATTCTGGGAAAACACTCAAATAGTGTACATAGATACCTGTTTGAACATATTCACAGATCATCATTTGTAAAACTGAAAAAAATGAAGACACATTTATATATATATATATATATATATACATACACATGCTCTTACATCAGCGATATGGTGATTATATGCTGGAGGCAACAAAGCAATAGGAAAAATGGTCTTCATCGGACTACAGAAAAATGATCTATAATAGCAGCAGAATTAAATACTGAGTGTACAGATTATAGGCAGAGATAGATTGATAGCTGTGATTATTGGTGCAACTGAAATACTCTTCTAAGTGATTCTATTTTCTCAGTAAAATGGGAAAGAAGGTTGTCAGCAGAGGATTAGACAAAGACTTGGAAGAGAGAGAGAGAAAATAGATATTGTATTGCTATACTTCAGAATAATAAAAATGACCACGATCAAAAGATATTAAGCCCTATGTGGCTGAAAGTTTGTTGTAGCTTAGACAGATAAAGAGTTGATGGCTGGAAAATGGAACAATTGAGACTAAGCTTACGAAGGACTTGCAGTTATTCAATGTGATGGAAAAAAAAAATATATATATATATATTCGAACCATGGAGTTGGTGGCTGAGTAGTGTGGATAACAAGATAATTGAAGAACAGAGACTCCAGGAACTGGGAAGACAGGATCTGGAAGAACTGTTCAGATTATTAAAATCACCAAGCATTATGAAAGAAGTTGGGGTGTGAAGATAAACAGTGGTCCATGCTGAAATACTCAGAATGCGAAAGGAGTCCCCAAGTGGGGCCGACAACTGGAATAGGAAGGTGGTGGATGGTAGATCTGGTGACAAGAGCTACAAAATGGTCATGTTTCAGGAAACAGAAGACATGGTTTGAGAAGCAAAAGCAAACTATATACCAGAGCTATCATAGATCTTTCCTCCAGAGTTACTAACGTCTGCACACTGGAGTTATTATGGACTTGTGCAGCAGAGTTGCTATGAGTCTGTGCACCAGAGTTACTATAGGTCTTTTCCACCAGAGTTTCCAGGGTTCTGTGTACTGAAGTTATTATGGGCCTTTCCACCATTATTACTATGGGTCCATGCATCAGAACTAATACAGGATAATCCAACAGAGTTGGTAACAGATTGGAGATGAACAGGAGGAAGCTACTTTCTCAGGGAAGAGCTAGGATCCAAGTACTAGATAGTTACGGGGGGGCCCAGAGGAGAGGCTGGAAATAGGAGCTAGTTTCCGGGAGCCCAGAATGCTGAGTAGGAGCAGAACAGCTTTCAGAGTCATGGATGTGGGTGTCAGGTCAGACTGAGATGCCCTGCCATATGGGGAGAAGAGACCTGTTGTACAGGCTTCTCAAGGCTGTGAAATTGACAGACGTGTGGGAGGTGATGGCAGCAGCTCTGGTCTGTGGGGCAGACGGTGGGAGGACAGAGGGAGCTGGACAGAGGGACATGGTGTGACTCCAGAGCCAGTGCTCTGGGCACTCCATCCTGTGGGGAGGCTTTGTGGGGACAGTGTTACTGGGACAGGGAGCTATTATATTAACTTTCATCATATATACACATACACATACGATTCTCATTATTTAAACTTAAGTTGACTATCTTGGCCTGGAAGAGAGAAGACAGAGAAGTTCTCTGATATCTTTTTCAGAATCATTTTATCTTTATTTTATATCTTTATTTTACTCCAGCTGTATTTTTCAAATTACTTGGCTAATAGTAAACCCATGTTCAGAAAGAAAATTATCATCATTTTCCATAAAGTTGTTGAAGTCTAAGACTAAATGGAGCCTCACAGTCATATTTATTGATGTGTCAGTTGTTAAACACCAAGCAGATGTCTTCATTAGCTTATCCACAACGATGTCTGGATAGTTTTAGGGAGATTTCTACTAATTTGGAAGCTGCATAGTGATTCCCTCCTCATACTCGCCGACATCACTTTAAAAAAAATGGCTTCGTCAGCATCGTATCTCTTTGTTCCCCTAATTTGAAAACTATTAGGTTCTCCTATGTTCCTTCCCACACTTCGGGGTTATTGGGAAGATTATAAGCATGAGCTCTGGAATTAGGCTCCTGGTGTTTGAATCCCACTGAGGTCTAAATATACGGCTTTAGCCCTCAAGGAATTTACAATGTAATCATTGAAGAGGGACAAGTGCACTCATTTCTGCCACAAAAAGTCAGCAAGAACAAATGTCATAAAAACCATGTTTGCTGAATGGTAGAAAAACATCAGAAATGAATAACATCTGAGTGGGGATTTTATTAATAGAATTTTGGGGGGGTGAAGATAGTGTGAGACAGAAGGGAAGTTCAAACAGGAAAGGCTTCAAGAGGCGAGGTTGTAAAGATCCCTCCCCTGCAGTAGAACTCAGCAAGGCATCCAGAAGGGTGGGTGTCGACTGCATTGGGGACAATGGAGGGAAGTGGTTAGAAATATCTTGTGGAACATGAATACCAGCCTAATAATTCTGATTTGCTTTACTATCCATTTGACTTTATGGATCATTAAAAAGAATTTAGTGTAAATGCTGAGAGCTGGCACAGCTCCCTCTAAGGCTGTTTCTGCACAAAAGAACAACCAGTAAAACATTTTCACCCACCCGTTTATTTTAGTACAGGATGCCCCCAAAAAGGTTTCCCAGGTTTTTAAAAAAATCTTTTTAACATCAGTGGATGACTACAAGCCATAATCGACCGGTTGGGGCAAATGTAAAGGCACGTGCACTCGGTATATGAAAAAGGCACATCCCAGAATGGACAGACGGCCAGGTGGTCGTGGAGCCTCTGGCAGATCAGGTCCCACATATTTGTTGTAAGAACACTGCTCCAACCTGAAGGAAGAAATCCATGCGTTAGGCCAGGAGTCTGCACATTTTTATGCCACAGGCCACATAGTGAGTATATGAGACAGTGCAGGCCCTCTCCTCTGTCAAACTGCTCTGAAAGTGGTCACACGCCTTGAACAGGCTCAACTGCCTTCTCTTCTATTGTATTTATGAAGTCTGGAAGTCAACCAGGCTTGGCCTGAGGGTCACAGTTTGCTGAGCAGGTTCTAGAGGATTATTAGGAACAGGTGTGTAAAAAGTTGAAGCGACCTACTGCACCATAACACATCATCACGTAAACCTAGATGTCGTCTGAACAGAACACAGTGGAGGGACAGGGTGGATGGTGGCTCTGAATCTTCCAGCTTAGACTGAATCTACACTGAGCAAAGTTGTCTTTTCATATGTCTTTCACTGCTGCCAGGCAGAGAGAAACACCGATCCACTTAAATATAAGGCAGATGTAGTTTAACAATAAGAACATTCCACAGAATCTTAAGTCCCAAAATTAACATGGAACTGGGTCTCAGGTTAGATAAGACTTGGAGGAAACAATAAAGACAGTGCCAGGTACTCAGTTTCTCCCAAGGATGACCTTCTTTATCCTTCAGAAAAAATCTGTGGGAATAAAATACCTAGGAATAAATTTAACTACGAAGATTAAAGACCTGAACACTGAAAATGACAAACATTGGTGGAAGACATTGAAGAAGACACAGAGAATGTACCATCATGAATTAGAGGAATTAATATTGTTAAAATGTCCATTCTACCCAAAGTAGCTTATAGATTCAATACAGTCCTTATCAAAATTCTAAAGGCATTTTTCCAAGAAATATAATGATCCTAAAATTTGTCAGGGACTATACAACACTTTTCATGTCCAAGCAACTTGAAGGAAGAAGTACAAAAACTATAGACATCACAATTCCTGACTTCAAACTCTATTACAAAGTTATAGTAAGAAGAAAAAGTATGGTATTGGCATCCAAATTGACCCCAGGATCATAACAGAGGGGTCAGAAATAAACTCATGGTCAATACCTTTATGTCAAAGAAGCCAAGAATATATACAACAGGAAATGGATAGTTTCTTCAATAAATGGTATTTGTAGAAAAAAAAAAAAAAGACCCTTTGAGGTGACTGTGAGGATCAACCGCATTTTATAAAATAACAGAGGCCCAGTTAGCTGAAGAATTTTCCCTGGAGAATGTCAGGGCCAGATATTTATTCCAGCCCATCCATCTCAGAAGCCAACACTCTTAAGTATTGCCCTAGACTAAGCTCTTTGAAATTTGAGTCAGTGTATTAAAACAAGTAGGATCTATTCAATCAGAAGTAGTATTTTTTGATTAATTAATCTAAGCCAGAGCTTTTGACAAGTGATCTCCTTTCACCCTCATAACCCTCCTTCCAGGATGACAAAGGACACATCATCAGTGCAGGCTTCCGGCCTGGTGAGTTGAATCTTCAGCCCTTATGTTTCTTTCTAGGACCACAGACACGTCGTTGGGTGGGCAGAGACTCCAGATTTGTTCCTACATGAGAGAGGGTCTCACAGGAGAGTGGCAGACAGGCAGGCTCGTGGGATGGTTCCCAGACTGAGCTGGTGAAGGAACAAAGGAGAGGCATTAGAGGATGTGGGCTGGCATCCAAGAGAAAGGTCTGTTGGTAGGTTTGGTAGCATCAAGCACAGGGCACTGGAGAAGAGCGTGAGAATGGTGCACCGGCCAGAAATCTTTTGGTTGTGTTATCCTGCAAAGGAGTGGAAGGTATAAGAAATGAGAACAATGAATTCATCTAAGACATATTTTGTCACAGGAGATTTTTAAAAGGGTAAATTCAGATAAATTTACATATTGAACTGGGGATACCAGACAAACGCTGCCATCACAGACAAGATGGAGTAAGTTTAGCTAAGAGGCCAGTTTAAATTGGAGCTAGTGAGTTTGGTTGATTTGGCACGATAATAGAATCTCTAAGGAAACTGTCCTCTTGTCAATCCCAGATTTAGAGACAGAGATATCTCCAAAGAGAATGAGAAATGAGAGAAGCCATTTAGTCTGCAAACAAGAACTTCTCAGTTACTTTTGCAAGGACAGCTTCCATAGGCAGATATGAATTAAATGGCATTTTTGGAGCAGGGGTATGTGGGGCGGGAGGGGGGGTGGATAGGAGGATAATTTGAAACCAAAAGAGAAGTTTGAATCTGCAAAATAGCATGCAAGAAGTCATCTGCGAACCTGACTGGTGAGTTGCCGAGAGTATCTAAGGTGGGGAGCAGTGAGGGTGAGACAGCCTCCATGGGAAGCCGGAGAAGGCAGGTGAGCAGGAAATGCAGGGCACGAGGGCTGAACACAGATGCATGGCCCCGAGGGCGGTGACACTGTCACGTTACAATCTGGGAGATGCTTCTCAGATCCTGCACTAGTCTATATAAATGTGAACTCTGACCAAGTCCAAAGGAAGAAGCAACTGGAGTAACAATCACCAAGTCAAAGGAGAAACAAATGGTGCTATGCCCACACATGGGGACATTACTCTGCCAGAAAAAGGAATAGGCTAAGAAACTCTCAGTCTTTGCAACAATATGGATCTATGACAAAATACTGTGCCAGAGTACACCAAACTTTAAAAAAATAGACTGTGTGATTCAGCTTATAAAAATCCTCTAAAACTAAGTAATCTGCAATGACTGAAGCAGACCAATGATTGCTAGAGAGCAGGATGAGTGCACAAGGGTATGGAGAAACATTGGGGTGCTGGGTCTGCTTATTCTAAAATTGTGTGCTTTTCTGCATACGCATGTATATGAACGTGCACTGAATGGAACCCTTTAAAAATGTGCAGTTTAATGTAAATTCATGCAGGAAACTGTCAAATACTTTTCAGTGAGTAATACTGTTCAAGTTGGGTTTTAAGGAATTAGGTAAAAGGCAACTGGAAATGAAGTTAGCAGGAACTCTAGATCAGAGTCCACATTTTAGAACACTGGCCGTAAAAATAAGGAAACTATATTGGATCACTAGGGAAAATACTTTTCACCCTGTTTAAAGATGGCAAAGACCTAGTTTTCTCTGTTTCCTATTTATTTTTCCCTCTGTAGCTCCAAGGAAAAATATGTAAGTGCCATTTGTTTTCTTGTATTATATTTTCCCAGAAGCAGAATGTTAAGTGTGGAAGGGATGTTTTAATTGTTTATTGAAAATGTAAACTGCTTCAAGCAATATAACACTGTAAATAAAAGTGGCTAATTTTGAAAGCACAGGAGTGTAGACAAGTCTGATCATTCCAATCTTCTCTCAACCCAGCTAGCAACATGAGGACATCCCATGCAATCTTCTCTCTCCTTGTCACACATTTACCCCAAGGAAACGGATCTTGTTGGAGAATTCTGTCTGTCTTGAGGAAGTTGCATATGTGTGTAATCTCCAGACAGCATTTTAACTATGTTTTTTATGAGATGTTTTTACAGCCTAATAATACGACTTTCATCAAATTGCTACAATATAGTTTTCCATGGTGGTGACTTATTTTGTCCGTGAAACTATTTCAAACTATTCCAACAGCCATCATTTTCATTTTCACCCCCCACACAAAGATGCCAATGTCTGGATGATCATTTCTCTTATCTAGAGTAAGATTTAATTTTACTGATCATTGCTTACAATGTGTGCCTGGAGGCAGAGAACAGATTTCTATCCATTCTCTCTTCAGGTAATAGGTTTCTCTTTCCCAATCATTGAGTATTGTACATAAGAGGACAAAGAGACATATGTTTATTGAGGTATAATTAGAAGAGAAAAAGAAGGCAAATCTCTATTTGAAATGGTTCTTGTATTTTTCCCCAAGTTCAATTTATTTTTCTGCATCTGCCAGAATATAGAGCTCTGACTGGTGGGTTGGTCTAATATTATAAGGGGCTCCAAGAGATACATCTTATATGTACATATTTCTCTCATGGTTGCAAAGATGATTCTGTGAATATTATTGCTCTCTCCTAACAGATCTATTCTTTCTGTTTCTGTTCATTTAGCAAGATGTGGGCAGAGGGAAGTGGTTGGTTTTATTCTATGCATGCTGGACTTCAGTACTTGTGACTAGATAGAGAGTACCTCTTGAAGAATCAGCTGTTCATGCATGGTTTAGATGCAAGTAGATTTCTTCTCCACGATCTGAATTTGGGCCTGCCTCATTGTCTTGCTGTAAAGATGGAATGAGGTGGAGGGTTGAAAACTCCTGACAAATTGAGTTATGCATAGAAACTGCTCCATACATGTGAGATAGCCTTTTGCACATGAAAAGGAGAAATAAGGATAGATATTAATATGGCATATTTTTCCTAAAAGAACCCCAGAACTAGATGCTACTGCTTGTGGATTATTATTTTTCCCATGAAGAGTGGAAACTGAGCATGTGGGACAAGGATGGGAAGAACTGTTTCTATCCCTTAGTTGTATTTTTAGATTCTGATTCACATGACTGTATTACCTAAAAGTTAGATGGATAATTTTTCAATCTTTTTATTGCTATTTTGTTGTCTTTTAACGATCATCGCGACTCATCCTAAAATGTCTGTGTGTTGTGGAGTTTGTTTAGCGGGGAACTGTGCTGGGGGACAGGTTGGCAGCTCCCTGAACCATGAGACCCAGCAGGGCTGTGAGCAGGGGCCTGGCATGTACTGTCCCGTCAAGGTGAAAACATGTGCAGAAAAGTAAATAATGTCACTCTTGACCCAGATAGCATCACTGGTAGATTTAAAATAAGAAATCCAAGAGGAATCAGTTCAATTGTTTTCCTGTACAAAAACCTAATGTTATCGACCCCATACAATTGCTGGCTTCTGGAGTTAAACCAAAAACTGTGAATGTGCAAATTTTTAATGAGCCTTTTCTTTTACTTTATCACTTAATGGACTCTTTTCCAAGATAAATATCCTCAGTGCTGAATTCCTGGCTTAAATGATTAATAACTTATTAATAAATATGAAATATAATAATGAATCTAATAGAATTATTAGCAGTTTATTGAGGGTTAATTTACCCATAACAGTAATTACTCTTAATTATGACTAGCATGTATTTGAGTCTACAATACAAAGTACTTTTAGTATATTGCTTTATTCCATTTCCCTAGGAACCCTGTGCCATAGATGGTACCCATCTAACAGATTGGCAAAGTGGCAATTAAACACTTAAAAAGCATGCAAAGATGCAGAGCAGCTAAGTGTCTCAGACACAGATCCCTTTAAGTCAGGCTTTCCATGCTTGCACTTACCTATACTTTTATGGAGTTAGTAAATATTTCTGGAATAATTAGTAATTCTTCCTCTTTGTACAGCTCTTGGGTTTCAAGGATGGAAGAAAGATGGCTCTCAGTTTATATCAGACATGGATGCCATAAGTCATTAGACATGGATGCCCTCATCTCAGAAGATGCACTGTCGTGAGAAACCATCCAATCTTATGCTTTTAGTAGTATTGTTACCTGAAGACAGTGGAAACTAATAGAATGAAATCTGATATGTTACTGTGATTAGAATTGCTTCACAGTCCTTATTTTCCTCAACATCATTCAAAACAGGCTTTAGCGCTCTCATAAGCAAGTCTAGCTTTCAACACCACTAGCAATAACCAACATCGACAATGTACTGCCTGGCTACATTGTATTTCTCTCTATATTTGGTTACTTGCTATCTAAAAAATACCTAAGCTTCAGTAGGCTGTATATACATAGTGAAAAGTTGCCTTTGTACAGTGCCAAAAGACTGGAGTTTTGATTTTCACAAAGTAACATTAAAACATGATTTGGGTTCAAAATAGGGGGAAAAATCCATGTAAACTGAATATTTTGGTTTTTCAGTCACTATTCTGCCATCATGTGAAAAGAACTGAATATTTTCTCATAATTTTAATATGTGGATTATTGTCAATATCTAAAATTTTTTTATAAAACATCATTTCAAAGCCTTTCGGTGTTGTTTTATCACATGCCACTCAGGAACACTAACTCTCAGAGACCCCCACGCCTCCTGGATCCTGTAGAAGTTTCACTGTCTGCTCTGGGCTATGTGGGAAGCAGATTCAATGTGAGTGAGAGCATTCTGGTCATCCTTCCATGTCACTGTCATGTGAATATATTTAAATGTGTATCTGTGAACTATTTAATTAGATCCGTGAGGCTCTCATAAAATGTTATTACCATAAATGAAAATGCCAAAGCTGTAAATTATCTTTTTCATACGTGTTAAAGTGGAGACTTCTGTGTTATACTAAAGAAAGCGCCCTGTTAAAAAACAGCCTGCTTCCTGCAAGCCGAGGGTGTGTGATGTCTGAGAGTGGAGGGCTTGCCGAGACTGGGCTGATCAGGTTGCGCTGGTGTAACGTGAATACAATTCCATCTCCTAATGGTTATGTTTTGAAACTTGCTACAATGTTTCTCTCCTGCTCTAAATATTTGAAGATGCATTCTAATGGATCATAGTCCTTTCATCCATCTTGAAAGCACACAGCCAAGCAGCTCTGTAAATTGTCATGAGCTTCTTTCTCTTCGAAGAGGATGGAGTTAGACTTACTTTCTCATTTGACATGCTCCAACAAGAAAACAAAGGAGCTCCACCACCCCCTAAATGGAAAAACTTCACTATGTGAGATAGGTTTTGAAAAATAAAAACACAAATCAAAACTTTCGAAGGGCACATCTGTTCTTATTTACAGGAATTAGACGATACAAGCTCAGCTCAGAATCAGAGGGAAGCATTACATTTAATCTGTCATGCCTGCAGGTTTTTATTGAGTTCAAACGTTTTAAAAGGTTTGGCTTGATAAAACTCCCTCATTATGCTTCTCGAGGTAACACAGTCTTCTGAGTCAGGCTCTCACTAACAGCATTTCCAGTTCAATAGGAGCAGACATTGTTCACTGCATTTTATTTGATCTCAGGCTATTTAACACTGGAAGATGTTGTGTGCACACCATTCCTTTAGGATTTTAAACCATTAGGTTAAAGGTACAGCCAATTATGTTATATCTTTAAGCAACTTGAAAGTACAGTTATGTATAGGCATTTATCACTAGGCTATGGAGTTTAGGTTGTGAAACATGCTGAAAAAGTTAAAAATGACATTGTGTCCTTCTCTTGTGCAGCTTTAAGCTGAATGAAACTGAGCAGACTGCAAGATAAACTCAAGGATACTGGGGATTTTACTTGTTTCATGCTCTTACAGATGCATCACATATAAGGTAAAAATAACTACGCTTCTCCAACAATTGGGAGTTTAGAAATCTCTTCCCACCCATAATTTCATTTCACCTTTAAAACAGCCCTATGGTATGTATGGATATATGGTATTAGTCTGATTTTCCCCAAGAGGATGTGGAGAATCCAGGGGTGTTTTTTTTTTTTTTTCACAATGGTCAGAGAAGTAGGAAATGTTGCTGTGTGTTGGCTCCGTTCTTTAGACGTTGGGTTGATATCTATAATCAGTGGTCACTTTTACTAATTAGTATGTGTGTAAACTCCAACACACTTATGGCTGCACATACACATCCTAGGGAACAGAAGAAGGGAAAGCAAAGGAATCAGACATCAAGTAATAGTACTTGCTGGATGAATCAGCATGCTGTCTTCCTACAACTCAGACTTCTAACGGGCGAGAACGTTGAAGGAGATTAATTCACTGGTATAAGCATAGAGTCCACATCCATTGCTCTTATGTGTGCTAGGTTTATTTGCAGACATCCCTCATGTTTCCAAAAGGTCAACGGCAGTTTGGGGAAAATCTCTCACCCAGAGTTCCCAGTCTAAATCCTGACTTTCTGTAAGTTGGATCAGCCATGAAACTGCCCATGAGCCAGAGAAGATATTTAGACTTGGATTAGCAGCAGTGATTATCATGGCAAGGGTTAATGAATATCCTTTTCACAGGATATGTGCTATCCCTTCTATGGGTGACTGCCTGTTCTCGCAAACCACAGGATGTAACCCAACGGGGAGGGTGCCATCAATTCTATGGCAACATCCGCAGTGTGTACTGCAGCTAAATTTTAAGGTCTGTCTGCTTTGTGTTAAATAAGTAGAATTCTGATTGTTTGACTGTAGGCATAGAGAGATGAATTGATGTACTCTAAGTACATGTAAGCTTACTCTTACCTTATAAATAAATAAAACTATTAATTCATTTTTCTTCATTCAATTTTATCTCTATTCCTCACTTTCCATTATCCTCCTCCATCAAAGCAACAATTTAAAAACATCTGGCAATATCCGTTTGTTGATATATGTATCATAAAATGTGTTTTACAACTTCAAATTTGCATAAACAGTAGCTTATTCTACTTCTCCCTTTTGAACTAAGCGATACGCTTTTCCGATAGACCTACACTGATGTAGCACTATCCAGTTCGTTGCTTCTTATTACGGTTCTCCAAGGTGAGCACATATTGCCTTTGACTTAATCACTTCCTCAGTAATGGATGCCCCTTCTGTTTCTAGTTCCACACCACCACCGACATTGCAACGATTCCTGCCAACAGCTCCTCACAGACTTATGGGAAAGAATTTGCTTATATACCCAGGTCCAGAATCAGATGGAATGTGAAATTTATGTACTGGATTGGACAGGCAATCAGGTTTGGTTGCTCACTGACACTGGGAGTCCACGAGACCCCTCCATTCTCAACCCTTTCCAATCTCAGCAGGATGCTGAGATTTCAATAATTTCTCAATGCAGGGAGTAGAAATTAATTTTTGTATTTTAAGGAGAAAGGTGTTTAATAGAGGTAATTATGTTCTTTCAAAAATTCATTGACTGGAATGTAGGCTAGTCTTTCAGAAACGACACCAAAACAATATCAAAAATCTTAGTGTAGAGCCACAACCCCTGTAGCGCCCTGTCCCCTCGCAGCCAAGTCTCAGAGCACAGTGCTCGCCTGCTGCTGTGTGCCCAGAACTGACCCTGGAACCCTTTCTCATGACCTCACATGACCGCAGGTCAAAGAACCCCTCAGCCCAGCAGGAGCTCTCATCTTCTGGAGAAGGGACTCAACCAGTCCCTGTGAACAGAAAAGAGCAGAGGGGTTGGGGAGATTTTCTTTGTCATATTTTCATATCCCAAATGTACAAGTGTTCATCTTACAGGTAGGACTTAATTTATTTCCACAGTCTTAGCTGCAAAGGAGTGTGGGAAATATGATTTTAGCTTTCAGGCTTCTATAATCCAGAAAAGAACATTGAAAGTAGGGGAAAGGACTGAGAGAGTCATCTCATCACAGCCACTTCCCACTTTGACAGGACTGACCATCTAATGTGTATGGAATTCATTTGTGCATTCTCTCCATGCAATTTAGAACCCATGCTGTCCACTCATGCAGAAAACCATTCACATTCTTTTCTCTTTTCCTTAGTTGGAATCCCATGAATCCTTTGATGCATTTAGACATACATGCAAATATTGTCACTTTGTATTATGGTAATTGGCGTACAGCAACAATTTCAAGTGTACAACCTAATGATTGACATTTAGATACAATACATATAATCACAGTCTATTTCTCTTCTATTCTTAACAATGTTTTGAAATTTACCCCAAGAACCCCAAGTTGGACTTCATATCCCCATGACATGTATTCGGTAGTTGGAAATGTGAATGTCTTCTTCTCTTCAAGCCCCCTCTGGCAACCACTAACATTAATACAGTTCTCTGTGTCTATGAATTTTATTTTATTTTGCTTACTTGATTTTTTAGATTTCACATGTAAGTGAAATCATATGGTATTTATCTTATCTGTCTAATTTATTTCACTTAGCAAAATGCCCTCCAGGTTCACCCATGCTGTCATAAATTTCAAGATTTCGATCCTCTTATGACTTATTATAAATTATTCCATTGTGTGTACAAATATACTGAATACACATACTGAATGTGTATATGTTTTTATATATATGTATATACACATGTAGACATACATATAGTCATACATCATTTGATGAAGTTTTGGTCAAGAACTGATAGCATATGTAACAGTGGTCTCAATAGTTTCTACCACACGGCTTAGGTGTGTAATAGAATATTCCATCTGTATTTGTGACATGAAATCTGAACAATGACAAAATCAACTAATCATGCATATCTCTGGCTATATCCCCATTACTAAGTGATTGTGTGCATGCATATTATATATATACATATTTATGTATACATATATATGCATATATAGTCTACATGTATATCACATATACTCCATTTTCATTATTTTCTACATTGTCACACAACTTTTTTATCCAGTCTTCTCTCGATACTTAGATTTTCCCATATCTTTCCAATTTAAAGGATGTTGCAGTGAACATAGGGAGCATCTATATTTTTAAATTATTGTTTTCAACATTCTTTGGATAAATATCCTGAAGTGGAATTACTTGATCACATGGTTGTTCTACTTTTAATTTTTTGAGGCATCCTCATGTTGTTTTCCATAATGGCTGCACCAATTCACACTCCTACCAGCAGTGAACAGAGTTCCCTTTCTCCACAGCCTTGCCCATACATGTTATTTTTTATTGATGCCCCTTCCCAGAAGGTAAGATGATATATCATGGTTTTGAGTTGAATTTGCTTGATAGTTAGCAATATTGAACATCTTTTTCTGTGTCTGTTCATCCTCGGTATGTCTTCTTGGAGAAATGTTATACAAATGCTCTGCCCATATTTTGATTGAATTTTTCTCTTATTATTGAGTTGTATGAGTTCTTTTTATAGTAATTGAATAGCAACCCTTTATTGGATATGTAATTTGTGAATATCTTCTCTTATTCAGCAGGCTGTCTTCGTTCTTGTTAATGGTTTCCTTTGTGGCAAAGATGCTTTTTACTTCGATGCAGTACCATTTGTTTATTTTTTCTTTTGTTTCCCTTGCCTTTGGGGTCAGATCTCCAATAAAACATTGCTAAGACCTATGTCCACACGTTGTCATTTTGTACCAAGCAGTCATTTCTCCCAATTTGTTATATCTGTTTATTCGTCCATATTTCAAAAAGATTCCTTTATAGCAAGTTAGGACCTTGTGACCAAATGTGGTAAATGGAAGTATAGTACAGTTATTATGACTGATTTGCAGACAGTCTCCAACATAAAGAATACCACCTGTCTGGGCTGGCCTTCCCCCATCCCAACTGATGGAATGACAATGACTGAATGAATTTAGCAAACATGAGTTCAGCATGGAAGACCTACCACACCACCTGGAAACAATTAGGATGTCCCAAACTTCTATTTATTTATGTTACTGAAATTTAGGATTTCTTTGTAGCCTTTAACCTTTATTTTAGCTAATTTCATCCTTGAAGTTTAGTAATGACAAAAACTAGATCAAAAGAATATAAATTGTAGGTTAATTTGACTAACAGTCTATTGCTGATGTTTACATTTATACTAATAAGTAAATATGTCTACATTTTACTTATATAATCAATATTTTCTTATATAAAGTTATCATTTTTGAACACAATTTGTTTGACTCATAAAGTACCTTGACAGATTTCACTGTTTCCTGTAATTAAAAAAAATATAAAATGTATAAATTCTGGGTAGAATTATGATCCCCCAAATTTAAGCTGAAGTCCTAACTAAAATACCTATGAAAAGAGTTTTATTTGGAAATGGGGTCAATGCATATGTACTCAAATTAAAACAAAGTGGTTAGAATGGTCTCTAGTCTAATTTAACTGATGTCCTTCTAAGAAAAGGAGAATGATGCAGACATAAACACACAGAGAGGAGAACTCTGTGAAGACACAGACATAAAGGGAAGAACTCCCAGGAACCACAGAGGAGTAGAGGGAGATTATGAGGCTATAAGCAGACTGTCAAGGATGGAGGAGCCACCAGACACTAGGAGAGAGCACGGCTTAGCCGTGATTCAGGACTTCTAACTCTCAGAACTACAACAGAATAAGTTCCTGTTGTTTTAGGCTGCCCAATATGAACAGCCTTAGGAAACAAAAACGGATTTGGGTTTTGGAAAGGGGGATGCTGCTGTGAAAAATAAAAACAATGCGAAAGTGGCTTTGAAATTGGGCAACAATTACAAGAGTGTTTGAGGTGCCTGCTAAAAGAAAGTTCAATTTGTCTGAAAAGACTGTTGGCAGAAATATGGATATTGATGGCATTTCTGTGTGTATGTGTGGAGGGGGCTGGTTCTTAGACAGAAACACCTGTTTGGGGGCAGTAGAGAAAAGGAGATCCTTGCTAAAGTGACAGAGAACGTCATGATTTGAAAATTTTTCAGCTACTCCATTTTTCAAAGAATAAGAAAGTGTGCTCTAGAAAGAATGTCTCAAGGATGTGCCTGGATAAACTTTGCTAGAGAGATTAGCTATGTGACTCATGGATTCAATTTATTGTCTTGGTCAAAGTGTAGTTACTGGACAGAAGAAGACATAGATGGAAGAAGTGCAGGAGATGTGGGATATCAGGGACCTGCAGACAAGGAGTGAGCCCTAGAGCTACTGAGCTGAAAATGCATTCTCTTACAAAAAAAGGAAGAAAAGTTCAAGGGTGGCTTGCAGTCAAGGGATTTTCAAAGACTGAGTGAGGGGGTGGCCACTGCTCAGGGCCAAGGGAGCCAGCTGCTCTTTGTTACAGAGGTTAGAATTATGAGCTGTACTGAGGGGCAAGAGTAGAGCCTCAAGGGTTCTTCTCAGGACTTGAAATCCAGTGGATTTGCCATCTGAGATTTTAGACTTGCTTAGGCTTGAGAATATCTTTGCTTCCTTCAAATTTATTCCTTTGGGAAACAGGAATGTCTACCCTTTGCAAAGGCAACCATTGCATGTTGGAAGCAGATAGCTGGTTTGCTTTGTTTCAAATGTCCATAGATGGAGAGGAATTTTCCCCCAAGTTAAACCATACCCAGTGTCACTCCCATACCTGATTGAGAGGATCTGGATGGTGAGATGTGAGACTTTAGAATGACACTGGATGACATTTTGGATTTAGAGGTGATGCTGGAATGGACTGAGGCTTTGTGAATTCTGGGTGGAATAAACATATCTTACACATCAGGAGGGTGAGGGTTTGGTGGCCAGAGACTAGTAGTCGATTTGTGACTCACAAAGTTCACCATCCCTTAGAGTCTCACCAACATAGACCGTATTTTGAGTCACAAATTGCTTCTTAACAAATTTAAAAGAATAAAAATCATACGATGTCTGCTCTCAGAATGCAATGGAATAAAACTATAAATCAGTAACAGAAAGATAACTGGAAAATTCCAGAATATACAGAGATTAAACATTGAGTTTCTAAACAAAAAAATGGGTTAAAGAAAAGTATTAAGAAAAAATTTTAAATATTTTGAACTTAATGAAAACATAGGTTTTCAAAATTTGTGGGATGATGCAAAAGCAGTGTTCAAGGAAAATGTATAGAATTTAATATTCATGTACTAAACATATTCCATACTCATGGATTGGAAGAATTAACTTAATTAAAATGACAATCCTATCTAAAGTAATAAACACATTTAATGCAATTCCCATCAAAAGTGCAGATATATTTTTAAGGAAATTGAGTGAATAATACTGAAGTTTATTTGGAATCACAAAAGACCTTTAATAACCAAAGCTATCCTGAGAAGAAAAAAGAATAGTGGAGAAATCACACTTTCCAACTTCATATTACACTACAAAGTGATCATCATTAAAACAGTATGGTACTAGAACAAAAACAAACACATAGATCAGTGGAATAAAATTGAGAGTCCAGAAAAAATCACATCTACATGGATAGTAATCTTTGATAAAAGAGTCAAAATTATACAATATAAAGGAAAGTCTATTCAGTAAACGGTGTTGGGAAATCTGAGCTGACATCTGCAAAAAATCGTAACTTGTTTGTGAATTGTATTCATTAAATTCATTAAATTATATTCATTAGCACCATTCACAAAAGTTAACTCAAAGTTGATCAAAGACCTGAACATAAGACCTGAAACTATAAAATACTTGGAAGAAAATATAGAAAAAAACCTCCAAAATCTCAGCCTCAAAAAGGGTGGAGAAAACAGTTACAGCAAGAATAACCAAAGTGAAACTAAATAATTGGCATTATATCAAACTAAAAAGCTTCTGCACAGCAAAAGAAAGTGCCATTAAAACAAAAAGGCAAACTACTGACTTTGAGAAAATATTCACACACATACATCAGACAGGAGCTTAATCTCAAAAATATACGAAGAGCTCACACATCTCAACAGCAACAACAAAAAGAGCAAAAAACACTCACACAAAAAATGGGCAGAAGAACTGCAGACACATGAAAAAATGTTCAACATCATCCGCCATCAGCTAAATGCAAATAAACATCACAATGAGTTACCACCTCATACCACTGAGGATGGCCTAGAGCCAAAAGTCTGGAAAAAATAATTGTTGGAGTGGGTGCGGAGTAAAAAGAACTCTCCTTCACTGTCAGTGGGAATGCAAATTGGTACTATCTCTCTGGGATGGTATGTAAATTCCTCAAAAAAAAAAAAAAGATGGAACTTCCATGGTGATCCTGCAAACCCACTCCTAGGCATATACCCGGAGAGTAAAAAATCCCTAATTAGGAAAAATATCTGCACCCCTATGGTCATAACAGCACAGGTCACAATAGTCAAGACATGGAAACAGCATAAACGCCCATCGACAGATGATGGATAAAGAATTTGTGGTCTGTAGCTGCAAAGGAGTTTTATGCAGCTACTAAGAAAACGACGTGCTCTTTGCAACAACCTGGATGAAACTGGAAGGGATTATGTCGAGCAAAATAAGTCAGAAAGAGAAAGAAACACAGGATGGTTTCACTCATATATGGAATATAATGAAATGAAAGGACCGAATGGCTGAACCTCAGCAAAAACCAACAAGACACAAGACAATGGCTGTCGAGCGGGGTGGAAGGTGGGAGAGAAGAAGAGAGGGAACGAAGTGGTGGTAAAGGACATTAAAACTCTGATAGTGGGTGTGTTGTGTAATAAATGAATAAAAAAATTAACCATTGTGCAGTCTTCAGACCTGATATTTTAATCTGTACTAATGAAAGCACTTTGCATAGAGACATGAACAGTATTTAACTGACAATTGATCTTATATCTGTATATATTTTTTTAATTTAGGTTACATTTTCTTCTTTTCTGATAGCTCATTTGTATGGTGTAGAAAAGTCATGCTGTAGAGATTTCTCTGGGTTTCTGCTGCACTGTTAAGTTTTGTAAGCTGAGGAGAGACAAGAGAGAAAGGACCCTAAACAAATAAACAAACAAAAAAACTAACTGGCAAAACCCTGGACTACTAGAAAAAGGACCCCAGCCTAGCAAACTGTGTTTAGAGGAGCACCCCCTCTTTACTAGCTCTGGAAAACTCCAGGCAACTTTCATGAGATTCCAATTCTCGTGAGAACTCCAGGCCACTTTACCAGCTCTCTAAACTCTCAAGAGAACTGCATTTGCTGGGTGCGCCCAAGGGGAGGTCCTTCCCCCAGCTAAAGAATAGGCACCATTTTAACAGCGAATTCTCATTCTTCTGTAACCTGCAAGCTACATGCATCATTTTTGTTTAGCTGTTTTCCAATAAACTTGCCATGAAAACCTGGCCAAACAGCTCTGGAAATTCTTTCCAGTCAGATCCTACCTGTCACTGGGTGTCCCAGCTTGCTCACCCTCCTCCCACATCATAAATGTCTGCAGCTCTCCAACCCACTGCAGCACCCAGCACTCAGCATTCTCCAGAGGATGAAGAGGTGTGCCAGGAGCACTGATGACAAGGGACAATTCCATGAAGATATTGCATAGTCTGGTTATAATATCCAGCCAATGATCCCAGTCACGCCAGCCATCATGTATGTAATAAGGTGGCAGCATCTGTGTGGTTGAATCTGAGCTACGTGGTAGACATATTTGCTATCCCTGTGCATGACAGACAGACTGGATATAGAGTCCATCTGCTCTATTCTCAAATGCTGCAGGTAACGCCAGCAAATCTCTTCCCACACATCTTCCTCGCCTTTCAGAACAGCTTCACAGTCGTCCTTAAGCTCCACATGTGTGGTCTGCAAGTAATGTGAGCCAGAAATGGTTTATCACAAGCAGAAATCTCTTCCATTTTTTGTTGTATGTATCCTTCATAGTTGCCATGGCTGCTAAATTGTCAGCTTCTGCTGTGGCCTGTAATATGGATTTGGGACATAGTCATTTTTCATCTTGAGAGATCTTTACATAAGCCTTGAAGTAGTCAGGACTTGTCAGGTGATTTCATTCCCACTGATCTCTTTAAGATCTATGTTGCGAGGGCTAAGTTTCCAAGGAATTGGTGTTTTCAAGTTTTGATTAATTTATCATCTACCTCTCTCAGTTGCCCACCAAAGTTTGGATTAGTATCTACTTTTAAGTCAGGATGAGGTAACAGAAAATAGTATATTTTGGTATAGATGTGTCTTCAAACATTCTGTAATTATTCTTGCTGATACTCTGAGATCCTTAGACAGTTTTCCAAGAATCTGGTGCCATTATCAGCTCCACATGAAAATGAAATTGGGCAATTTCAGCCTCGAACTAGCAACATAAGACTCTGAAATGACTTTGGGAATATTTCCTGCACTGCCAGGGTGCCGGACTCAGTGAAAAGCTGGAGACACTAAACATCATCCTCTCTGATGTTCTGGAATAAGACAGATCTGCATTAAGCTGAACATTATGCCAAGGGCAAATCCTGTGACTGAGTATCTCAAAGTTGCCGGTAAGAGTCTCCCTGAATGTCAGTCAGTAACACTGAGAACTTCTCACCCTCAGGTTCAAAGATAAGAAAACCACTTCACATCTGGATTCCTGTGCTTCATTCAGGGAGACCTCTCAATAAAAAACACAGTCAAGGATTCATTATAATCTCCAATATATCTAATCAACTGATTCCTGATTGTAAATTGCAACAAGGTTGTAGGATACAAGGTTAATATAAAAAAGTCAATTACTTTCCTACATACTGGCAATAAACATGAGTTCATGGGCTCCTTAGGAACCAATTTCCTTTGCTAACTGCTTTGGAAACAGAGAGAGCAGAGATCTCCCTAACCCTGAGAGCCCCCAAGAGAAGCATCCAATTCAGTGTGGCTCCATCTAACTCAAAGGAATGATCATCTTTGACAACGAGGACTCGGGTTGCTTCTGCAGGGACAGAAATGTGCCAACACCAGTGCCTGAACCCCCTGAATCAGACTTGCTGGGGCAGGAATAGCTGAGGTAGATATTCAAAAAAGACAGATGTAGGGAGCTCAGAAAAAGAGGAGCCAGGGATTCCTATAAAAATGAACTTAAAGTAAAACTAAAGCCTAAATGTAAGTGCAGAACTCTAAAACTCCTGAAAGATAGCATAAGAAAAAATGCAGATGACCTTTGTTTTGTCAATGACATTTTTAGGTACAGCAACGAAAGCACAATCTCTGAGATGAAGAGCTGATAAGTTGGACTTCAGTAAAATGAGAAATGACTATTATACTGAAACTGGCAAGAGAATGAAAAGGCTAAGCACAGAGTGAGGGGCAATATTTGCAAAAATGATGCATCTGATAGAGCACTGCTATCGAAAATATACAAAGAACACTTAAACCTCAATAGTAAAAAATCAGCCTGATTAAAAATGGTGCTGAAGACTTTAACAGACACTTCAACAAACAAAATATGCAAATGGCAAACGAGCCTGTGATAAGATGCTCCTCATCAGAAGTAAAATCCACTGCCGCCTTCGTGTAGCCTGGCTGAAGTTCAGCACACTGACACCACTGAGTGCTGGTAAGGATATGGAGGAATAGGAGCTCTGCTTCATTGCTGGTGGGGATGCAAAATGGTGCAGTTACTAGAGATGACAGCTTGGCAGTTTGTTACAAAACTGAACATATTCTCACCATATGCTCCAGTAATCCCACTCCTCATTAGCCAACAGAATTGAAAACTACTGTCCATACAAGAACCTGTGGTTCACGGCAGTTTTGTTCATAGTTGCCAAAACTTGGAATCTTCTAAGGCAAACCTCTCTAGGTGAATGGGCAAATAAGCTAGGTTCATTTAAGCAATCTTATATCATTCAGCAATAAAAAGAAATGCACTAACAAGTCATGAAAAGATATGGAACACACTTAAATTCCTATTACTGAAGAAAACATCTAAAGGGACTACATACTGTATGACTCCAGCTCTATGACATGCTGGGAAGACAAAACTCTGGAGACAGAAAAATGATCAGTAGTTGCCAGAGATGAAGGGGAAGGCAAGATAAACAGATAGAGCATTAAAAGCCCAGGAAAATGAGTCACACAACTCTGTAATAGTGGGTCCATGTCACAGCGCATTTGTCTGAACCCATAGAAAACATAACACCAAGTGTGAACTCTAATTAAAATATGGACTTGGAGTGATGATGATGTCACTCTGTAGGCTCTTCAGCTGTGCTAAGTGCCCTTTGTTGGTGTGGGATGTTGATCATGGAAGAGGCTGTAATGCTTGGGGGTAGGACATGCAAGAGAAATCTCTGTACTTGCTACTCAATTTTGCTGTGAATCTAAAATGGCTCTAAAAAGTCTGTTAAAATAGACAAGTCTACCCAGAGCTTGAAGGCAGCACATGACTATACCAATATCCAGCTTTGACCTTGGAAAGAACCGGTCCTGTTCCTTGGAACCACCCACTATGTGCTGGCTCGTTATGGCAGCCCCGGGAAAGAAATAAGCAAACAAGCTCCCTCGGAAAGTCTGATTATTCTCACCTGCAAATCCTGCCAGGAGCTTTTATTTTAGGGAAAGAGCAGCTGCTGGATTGAATGTCCTGTCTTTGAACACCATTTGATGACTTCATAGTAAAAGAGTCTGTTCAAATTTCGTGTATGTGTTAATGAATCTGTCATGTCTTCTCTTTCCATGACGTATTACTAATATTATTAGCATGATGTGATCTTTAAAAAAAAATCTATTCTTCTTTTAGTTTGATCTCTTCTTTCACATTTTCTTATAATCCAGGTGAGAAACCAAGGACCGCTTTCATACTATGGCTGGAAAGTCTTCCGGTGATCCACTCGCTTTTTGGCATGCACGGTTTCTACCCTGCACGTCACTGCAGTCTGGCCATGTTCATTCTCCATAGATGTCCTTGCCTCATAGAGTCCTCGTGACGGAGGCCCCCAAGCTTTCCCCAGCCTCTCCAGCATCCTGACAGCTTTCCCAGCTCCTGCCCATCCCTTGTTCCAGAGTCATTGTCATGTTTTAGAAATGCTGCTATTGCAGCATTGTTTCACAAGTGCCCAAATCTACATCCAACTACCTATTGCTGCATGAAAAGTGATTCCAACCCGAGTCCCTTATGACAAAAAACACTGATCATTTGCCAAGCTGTTGGAGTCAGAGCCTCAGTCCCCATGGCTTGACCCCCTCTGCTGCCCGGGAGTCCTCACCACAAGGCAGCAAAGGCCACAGAAGGTACAGGCAACATGCGTCACCTCTGCTGGATACATGACCACACAGACCGCGCCTGCACAATGTAAGGGGTGACCACAGGCTGCTGAATGTTGGGACAGGAGCGTTTGAGGTTCCCATAGTCCCCACAGGCATAATCTCTGTCATAGGCCCTGGAAGGGCTCTGCAAAAGTATCAACATGAAGTCTGCTTGATGGACATGTGCTAGTGGTCAAGTGAATGGATGTGCTGAGATTTCTCATCTCATAGGGCTTATTATGATTTGACTACATAGGTCATAAGGTACTTATAGTCAAAACTAACAGACAAATGATTGAAACATTGGTATTAGGATGAGGTTTCACCAATAATATATGCCCATTATCTTGACCCTTGGGAGAAACAGCATAATGAAGCTCGTTTTCATAAGTGACATCTTCTTAATCTTGGTATCAAATGAAACACATTTAACCAAAGTGTGCATTTGGGTTAACGGTGCAGTTAAGTTATTTCAGTTAGAGTTACCCAGTTACTAGCGAGCTGATTGTTGGAAGAGATCTTTGAAACTACTGACCAAGGCTTGCCAGGCTCAGCAGGCAACATCCAATGTGATTGCCCCCTAACGTGTTAGAGCAGTTAGGAAGTCTATAAAACAATTTTAATGGGGTTTAGAAAGACCATTTATATAAAATGGACTGACATAAAGTTAATTCTTTAATGCATTTTATTGTTAATTAAAGGAGAAGTGTTTACTTTCTTCTCTGCAAACAATATACTTGTTAATCTGGGAAATATAACCTGAGAATGGTTTTGAAGTCAATAAAATTAGATAGAATAATGTCAGGTACTGAAAGGAACTCAACAAATTCCACCCCCAAACATACTCCCCTAACAGAATGGCTGTACCCTGGGCTTCACGCTCAGTCACTTGACAGAGACTTAGAAAGAGAAGACACATTCGCGGTCATGTAATTAGAAGTACTCACACCAGCAATTAGTTGTAGAGTAGGTGTTACTTCCATGTTAGCATCTATTGCCGGTTATTTATACTCTGGCTTCTGTGGTTGTTTTTCTCTCTGTGAGCTTTTGCAGGCTCACAGCAGCAGGCTGAGCTCATCTTGGCAGGGCCCCAGAGGGCTGGTGTGAGGAGGAAGTTAAACGTCGTCCTGCCATTCCCCAGTGAGGGCTATTTTCCCTTTGAAACAACTGGCTTTTACTTCTGGTATCTGATGTTCAGTCTAAACTGAAAGTGGTTTGCTCAGAGAACTCACACTGTGGGGGGACCCTTCTCTAACAGCTCCTCCAGTCACTGCTTTTCCTCATATTGAACAAGTTCATTATGACGGTGCTGCATGTTTACTTCCATCCTACCCTTGTTTCTGTTTAGCAAGGGCCTCGCTTCTCTTCCACAAGATGGTCCTCCTGGACTTAGGGTGGCCCCTGTGCACTTGTGGTGGGCGCATTGTTTCCTGCCCTGCTGACAGGCAGATGGCCAGGTCACCACTGACTTTTCAGAGGGTGCTTGAGCCCACTTCTTTCATTCCGGGCACATGTCCTCATCAGGGAGATGCCTTATTACTGTGCCTTGCAGAGCTTGAGAGAGTCCATCCTGCTGCCTGCTGGCATGAAAGGCATGACTCCAGGTGGAGATCTCAGGAATCTTCCCTGAAGGTCTGCTTCTTGACCAGAGTGCTGTGTGGCAGCTCAGTGCAGTAGGCTAGACAGGCTGCTCCAAATCTAAAGTGGGTCTGGGCAGAGATGGTTCCAAGATTCACGACATCTAAAATCGGGGAAAATTAAATCATAGGTAAAGAATGCAGCTTCGTAAGGAACCGTACACCCACTGAGTGATGGAAATTGGAGAGATTAAGAGGTGGATCCTGTAAGTCAAGAACTTAGTATGAAACATGATATACTGGACATTGGAAGCATTTCTAACTGTTCTGAGCATCTGAGTCTCACTCTTCAGGATGCTGAGGCCTCATCGTTGTACCACCAGGAATACCTGGGGGGTCAGATCATCATACACACTTATTGTGTCCAACATTTAATCAGCATGCATGATTGGAGCTGGGTCCTGGGGAACAGGCTGCCCCCAGGTTATGACCGGCTCACATGATGATAAATCAAGCCCAGTGTGTTGGCTCGAAGATCTAAAAGAGCTTTGTATCCAAAATGTGGATTTGAAGATGTGCGCTAAGATAATGATTATAAAAGCATTGCAGTATTGTTTTGTGGTGTATGGCTTTACAGCCTGAAACCACCAGTGAGAAGTAGTTTTGGCAACTTCTCTCTGGCAAACACTGGCCGGACCCCAATGAATCAACTCTCATTTATTTTGTAGTTGCTTTGGTTGGTCTTCCTTTAATTTCTTCGTCCATGTGGAATTTTAGCTGGCAGTGGAAGGCAAATGGGTGAGAAAGCAAGAGAGATGCAGAATTTTTCACCTATGCCAACACATCACAGCTGGGCTATGCTGTTGTAAGTCCCGTGGATGCCAGCAGTTACATGCTCAAGTCCTCAGGGACAGAGTGCAGACGTGGGGCCCAGGCTCACACTGTGGAGCTAAAGACAAACCACAGGAGGAAACACTCTGTCTGAGCCCCAGTGCGCCCCCTCAGTAAGAGGTGATGATATTTTCAGGAAGGAGCAAAAGAGCTTTGTATGAAGTAAGATCTTTCTGTAACAGAGCTACTCAGTATAACAAGTGGTTGCTAAATGATAGTCCAGAATCTGCTCAAAAATCATATTGAACAGATTTCTACTTCCAGAAAGATGGAGCAGACATACTTCCCATTTTCCTCCTCCTAGAACCCTGGTTCTTTGATTCAGACAAGTGTAAGGAGACTGCGGGTGGAGAGAAGATAGCAGCTGATCCAGGACCAAGACCCGAGGAAAATGTACTATGAATTCCTTGTACTTTCCTTTTGACTCTTCTAGCACAGACTTAGGAGTGAAAAAGACAGCACCCCAGAAATGGCATGCTTTCTCAATAAAACCTGCTTTCTCCAGCCCAAGGAAAAGGAGGGAGAGCCTGGCAAGAGAGAAGTATCAGAGAGTACCTTTGACTTTACCAAACATCATCGACTGTCCCACCCATCACCGGTCATGCCCAGTGGTGGGGCCTGGACCCGCCCCAGGCTGTAATGGGGGGCTCTAACCCTGCTAGGTGGGGCAGAGGAGGCAGAGCGGGTAGCTGATCTCACATCTTTGTCAGGCAGTGACAAGAAAGCCTCTCCCACTGCAGAGTTGGTAGGGCCCACACATAGAACCAGTTCTCCACCCTGTGCCTGTGGAGGTGAGGTACCTCCCCTCCTTACTTGGGGGTGTCAGAGCAGACTTCCTGGAGAGAGGTAGCCCCACCCTGGAGTAACAGGACCACATCTACCATGATGTCATGTCGTCAGCAGAGGATACATGGCACTCTCACCCTCTGAAACCCTTCTCTCAGGGCAACACAAGGTCCTCCCCAGTGGCATTCACTGTCTAAAGGACCTGGCCTTACACACCCCTGGGAGTCATGAGGGGCTGTTTCCCACTGATGGTAACAAAGGAAGCTGCTGAAACGAGATTTAATAAGATCTGGCATCTCGTAACATAATGACCTGAATGTCCAAGTTTCAACAGAAAATCACTTTTCAAGAATCATAAAAATCTCCAACTGAGTAAGAAAAGACATTGGCTGACAGCCCAGGATGACAGAGATGCAGGGTGGTCATCATAAAGCTGCTCCAATGACCATGATGACCAAGCTTGAAATAAACAAAAAAGTCAAAAGTCTCAACAAATAATAGAAGATGTAAAAACTCTGTGGGTGGGGTCTATAGAAGAATGGAGAGGACAGAATGAAGGAATCAGAGAGTTAAGGCCAGGAAGAAGGAGCTAGCAGAGAACCCCAGTCTGAATGACAGACAGACTGAAAAACTAAACAACAGCCAGATCACCAACCAGATCCTCTGGGACCCTGGAAACTGTAACAAAAGATATACTATTCATGACATCAGAGTCCCAGAAAAAGAAGAAATAAATTGGGACTAAAATGTCTGAAGAAATAATGGCTAAAAATGTCCCCCAATTTTGCAAAATGATCTAATTCTGAGATTTAAGAAACTCAGTGAATTCTAAATAGGCTATGTCCTTAGAAGTCCATATCAAGATGCCTCATCATTAAGCTTCTAAAAACTAAGATGAAAACACAGAAGGTGAGTGCAAGAAATAACGTCTTACCTAACATAGGAAAACCCACTTGAAGGATAATAGATTTCTCATCAGAAACTGTGGAGGCGAGAAGGAAGTAGAATGATACTCCTTAGGAACTGAAAGGAAAGAAGCGGCAAATCAGAATTATGTATGCTGCAAAACTTTCATTTAGGAATGAAACGAGAATCAAGATACTCTCTAATGAGGGACGAGTGAACAGAATTTGTCACCATTGAACTGATCCTAAAAGAATGTTAATGGCAATTCTTGAAATGGAAGGAAGTGATAAAGGAAGGAACGTTAGGACACAAAGCACAACAGTAAAAAGAAAAATCTGGGTCAATATGATAGACTTTCCTTTCCCTCTTGAGTTTTCTGAAATATGTTTTATATTTGAAGTAAAAATGGCAACACTGTCTAATGTCAATGTTGCAACAGTGTCTAGCTATGATATAAAGGGATTGTCTGCTGCTTGATAACATCTATGCCACTTGCTCTCTGGGTCACTATGATCAGCTCTTTATACTAAATACGTCCCTCTGTGTGAAATCCCAATAGTCTCACTTTTCACTTGGAAACTGAGACCCAAAAAGAGTGGAAAACATGTGCCAGTCAGAGGGGGAGACATAACATAAATACATCTGAGTTAAGAGCTAAGTTCCTTGCCATTGTCAGTGAGGGCACCATGTCCTGGGAGCACACTGATTGCACGTGGCACCAACACACACTCTTTGGTGAATACTCCATTTAAAGAAGTTAATAGGGGTACCCCTGAGGCTCAGGCAGCTGAGATGGCCGGCTGTGGACCAAGTGAAACCAAATCACCTGAGCTCCTGATTCTTGGCTCAAACAAAAGTAAACAAATAAAAATGCTGCTTCCTCGCTTCCCCTCCCCCTCTTTCCTTCCTTCCTCCCTCTCTTCTTCATTCCTTCCCTTAAAAAATAAAAGTGAACAGGCTGGAGCTGGAGACTCCTCAGACATTCATTCTTTGCTTTCCTTTGACTCTCCATGCAGTTCATAAAGCTCCCATTTAACATTTTTAACTAATTAATTGAACCAACATTAAAAACATCACAGAATTTTAAATAAAGCATTAATTGACAATTATACCTCCCTGGCAAAAATCAGTAGACCTGGAAACTCAGGCAGAGATCCCACTGCAGCTGAAGGGTATTTTCCCCTTTTGCCCATGGTGCGTTGAGGTAGAGCCCAGCGCTCCCTGCAGACGCCCCTGCGAAGAACAGCTCAGCCAGCATTTGACACGGAGCCCCATTGTTTTTTTCACTTAGAACCAGCAATCTTCCCTTACCATATCACAATCAAAAATGGAAAAAGTAAGTAATGGTCTGGGACATCTATGCCCCTTTCCTCATACCTGTCCTACTGTCTTCTTCCATGCCTGCCTCTAAGCCCTGAAGGCATGTGAGCCTCTAACTCCTGTGTTGTTGCCTCTAGAACAATGTGACCATCTTAGCTAAACACATGAATCCCTTGGTGAAATGCCTTAAATCCCAAAGTACAGGTTGCAATTCAAGCCAAGGACATCCAGATATGTGAGCAGAGTCTGGTTATGAATATTGACAGGATCTTGGTGTGAAGCCAAGTCAGAGCCACAGCTATGGGCCTGTCCTGACTCTCCCATTCGATATTCTAACACTTACAATTCTGATATCAACTGTGCCAAAGGGGAGAGGAGCTCAACATATTATATGGAACTTGTATGTTGGGGACCAGGGATTGATGTGAGACAGAGATGGCATACTTTAATCTGCTACACTTAACACCTCAGATTAGCTCTTTCAATGTAGTTCCCTACCCTGAAGATACCATCTTTACCAGATTGCAAGTGCCACAGGTTAATATTAGTTCTATGTGACCTAAGAAAGTGGCTTTCTCAGCCAAGATCTCTTTTCTCTTTTCATCTGTGACACAGCAGTATTGCAGTCAGTGATCACTCATGTCATAGTTGTGATAAAGACAAAATCAGAAAGTCAAAAGGAAAAGTCAATTCAGATACACACACACACACAAACACACACACACACACACACACACACACACACGTATATAAATATATGTATATGCAACCAGAAATGTAACATTCTTATTGCATTACTTTAGTAAGCTTGGCCTCATCACACTCAAGGTCCAGATGACAGGTCTCTGGTGAACCCCAGTGTTGACAATGACACATTTCATGGGCTCAGTAATAGCTATGAAACAGCCCAATGACTGAGTTTAGAGCCCAGCGTTTCCTCTCATTTGCGTTCATGTTTGTTCATTCTCTTGGGAAGGTCAGAACACGCCATACACACCATGTTTGGTTCTCAAGTGTGAAATTTCCATGACTAGAAACACAGCAAGGTTTTCTGACAGCAGATACATTTTACCTCCTCTCTGAGGGGCTCCTGCTCAGAACAAAATGTAATAGACTCAGAGTGTTATCAGAGCTGTTATAAAATGCACTTGGGCATTCTGAAGATTCATGCTTACTGCCTTTCTGTAATTTGTGAGAATGTGTGCAGAGCCTTTGTAGCTAATGACACTGCATTATCCGTGTGTGACCACAGGGCCAACTCACAGCAGAAAACAACGATGTCATAGCAAAGAGGAAGACCACTAGAATTCAAGCCAAAAAATGGAGAGGGGGAAGGGGAACTGGCAGCATTCGAAACAGTAAAAATGTTTAGGACTATCTTAGAATGAAACTCAAATGGTATTATAAGGCAAGCTTAGAAGAAAATTAATCATTGTGAGAGGGATCTATTGACTTTCTGCAGGAAAAGATATTGAGATAAGTCTAAAGATATTACAAAAAGTGGAGTGCTGACTGAAACAGGCAGCCTGCATGAGGACATCACCATCTCCCATTGGGGTAATGGCTTTGTGTCCTAAAAATATCAGGTGTGTATGTCAGACACAATTCCAGCTAAAATGAATGCCTTATATCAACAGAATATCTGCTTATAATTTTGCATTGGAGAATGAAGGCAGACTCAGATATGTACTTGTGTGTGCTGTTGCCCCAACTTATTAAAGTTCAATCATTTTTTAGGCTTCCATAAAATCAGGTAGCAAATCCATTTATATTGAGATAATAGATTAAGATGGTGATCATGAAAATTATCCCTGAATTAAAATTAATTTCAGATGGACACTGAACGTGATGTTTTCAGGTAATCATGAAATTTGCTCTTCTGCAGAAGCAATGATGGAAACGGCATGGTTATGGGAAGAAAAGAATGCAGAATAAGTCTTCATCTATTTCATAAATAAAATCCAGGGTTAGGAATAAGTAAATCAAGGCATTTGGATTTTAACTTTGAAAGGAATATACAATACTACAACTCTCTCAGAAATTCCTACAGACACTAAGTAGGACTTGAGAGAGAAATAATTACACAAAATAGTGTTTTATTGGATAACTTTTTCTTTGTTGGTCTATTATACCTGCATGAGAAATCATAGCACATGTTTTGTTTATCTTCATTGTTGTCTATTTTGAAATGGCATTATGCTATCGGAATGCAGGCAAAAGCCTAATTATTCTCTAGGCTGTATCCATTATATCATTAAATCACCTTTTCTACTACATTTTATGAATGACTAACTATAGAAAATTCAAGGTTTCAGAATGATTTATATAATTTAATCAGTCATGTATAATTAATTCTACTAATTTGCATGAGTATTTCAGGTCATTTTGGAATAATTAGCCATTGTTGAGGGTTTTTCCCCATCAATTAAACTAATTGCTTTTCACATAGGTGTAGACTGAATATTGATCCCCATTTTTTTTAACTCACTTGCATAAGCAAATTATGCCTAATTGCCAGCTTACCACATCATTACACAGTTACCATCAATTATAGAAAAATATACACTACTAATGATTTCTTTGTAGCACTTTAAAGGGCTTTTTAATTGTGATGCTAGAAACAATGTTGTCATTTGAACAATTATTCAACAGCATGTTTAAAGCGATAACACAATAAAGAACATTATTGGTTGACAAATATACCAGCTAGGTAGTCATTTATCTTAGAAATCCTTGAAACAAGTGAAAAGAACCTCATTATTGTTATTAAATATAGTGAAGGCATGCATGCAAATATTGGATTATGTTGATGTTCATATTTTTAGCTCAATCTTTCCTGTCTCATGTGTTTATTACTTCTCTAACTGATGAAAATCTGTGAGCGGCTCTGAAGAGATGGAAAATTTCAAAGAATCACCAACAGAGAGCACAGCAATATTTCGAAAATCAGGAGATAAAAGCAAATCTCTTCTTGGAATATTCCAAGAAGTGCATTATTGCCTTGTGGTAGGCAATTCATTTCATTTTCTTGGTTCGATCCTTTAAAAACTATAAAAAGGCATGAACATAATAAAATCCCAAGATTCTCCTCATAAGTTTCTAAGTCATGTGATATCATTGTCACACATTAGCTCTTTATAGAGATGAGCTAAAACAAACAGCCTGTATTAAACTTTTGTTTCGTTTTGTTTTTAAACATGTGGAGAATTATCTTGAGAAATGTGTCTTAATCCTTAGATGTCCCACTAATGAAATTATACAAGGATAGGTCTCTTTCACGCTGGTGTTCTCCTCTGGAAGGCAGACGTGGCCTCTGAAAACCACATTGAGTAAGGTAACTCTTCCATGGCTACATCTCGCCCACAAGGAGAAGCAGAGGACAAGAAAAGCTTCTACATGATTCTGCTGCTTAAACTCTCTCTAGAGCAGGTCGTGAATGCCCCCTGGGCAGTCAAAGGGTCGGGTCTGTCTGTGCAAATCTGTGGCCCAGACCTTTCTCTTCCTTTCAGGAAGTCGGGGAGGGGAGAGGAAGGTCGAAAATTCTCTCTGCTCATTGCTCTTTTTGTTGACATCAAACGGGGATGACGTTTAAATTTTTCTTTGCATCATTTGAATGAAAATGACCCATTTTCTTACATCTGATCTCATATATGCAGAATCTGACAGCAAACTCAGAAATAGGGAGTAAAATGGTGGTGACGAGGGTCTGGGGAAGGGAAGTAGGAGGGCTGGTCCACAGGAACAGGCTCCAGCTGTAAGAGAAATGAGGTCTGAGGCCTGTGCCGGGGACTATAATTAGTAACACAGTGCTTGATACGTGAGAGCCACCACCACACACACAGTTATGTGTGATTATGTGCAGGGTGGAGACCTTAACTAACTTCACTGTGGTGCTCATTTAGGTAGGCAGACAGCCAGAACCACACTGTACACGTCATCTTACATGCTACATGTTAATAATAACTCAATAACCCTGAGGATTCTTTTCCATAGTAAAAGAGAAGGAAATATATTCATGTAACACAAATTGCCAGGAGTGGCCTTGCAACTGGGCATGTATTGATGAACGAAACAGATGTGGTTCCCTCCCTCAATGTGTTGATGAAAAAGCTGGGCATCACTGAAAGAGACACAACTTACTTTTAGGTCTTAAAAGTCCTCGCCACAAGTAAAACATAACTATGATGGATGTTAGCTAAACTTATTGTGGTGATTATTTTGCAATACATACACATACAAAGCCATTATTTTGTACACCTTAAACGAATCCGGTATTTATATCAATTACCTCTCGTTAAAACTAGGAAATGATTGGTGGTTGTTTTGCACCATATCTCTCAGGCTCAGCCGTGGAAGCGGAGGACATCAGTTTTGGGACACCTGGTCTGGCATCCTTGCTGGGTACTGGCTCCTTAGTACCTCCAGCGACAGCAGACCAGAGCTTTGTGACATACCGAGGCAGCGCAGAGCAGTCCCAGAGAGCTTTGAACATGGCAAGATTCTTAGATCTATTCTTTCTAGCTCTGCAACGCTCTCGGAACCTGGAAGGAATCCAAGCTCTTCTCCAGCTTTATTTTTCACAGATAGTTCATCCCTTACTAGCCCTGTGTGCCGTGTTGCTGCCCAAATCTGGATGTGCCTAGTTTAGAGTCAGATCTTTCAGAAGATTTGTCTCTGGATATTTCCTTTGTGCGTCTCATTTGCTAATAGTACTTGAAGTTTGTATAAAGAAATGTAGCATTTATAGAAATCAGGAAAACAAAGTAAATACCCAAAGACGCAGAATTCTGTTTTTCCTTTCACACCATTTTAAGAGATATCCAAAAAGGAAAAAAAAATATTACATAAAATATGCATACTAATCATGCTAGCAGAGAAAATATGACATGATAAGGCCCTACTGAAGTCCGTGCTCTTGGTATTTCTTAAAATTTGTGTTCTGCTGAGTTGCTATTATATTTGGAAAGAAAATCTTGAGATATTTAAAATCTCTCACCAAAGATGGCATTGCCAAATTATTAAACGTATTTATTTCAGATATTTACAAGTTTCAGGATAATATTTGTTCAGTCTAAAGGTTGTTAATGAGTGGTGAAATAACATTTACATTTAAACAGCAATTGACCACTCTGAGACTTTATTTTAAGCCATTGTATCTCTGATGACAATACAAACCTAAATTAAGTGTCAGTGAATCCAAGGTCAAGTATTTTCAGGCTAAAGAAGCAACTCTTTATTGGTTCCAACACAATAACATTCTTACTGTCATTCCACAAGATAAAAAAAAAACACCTGTGCAGCCCTGTCTGTGGAAGTCTTCAGGAATGCTGTTTGTGCCCGGTGCTATTTCTTTCTCCTTAATGGTTATTCAATGCCATTTTGTATTGTTTATAATGACAACACATCTGAATTTCTAAAGGTTGACTTAAGATCATCCCACATTAGCTTGAATTAAAATTGAAAATAGTGCAGTCAGGTCTGAAAGAGCTCAGTGAACATCACACCAGCAGCAACGTAGAGCTTCCCAAGAGAAACCAGACTGAGCATTAATTGCTAGGGAGATGTCAGAGTCTCAAAAACTGGAGGGAGGAGGCGGTGCTTTATAAAGTCTCAGCTAGTACTGATAGCAAACTGAGGTCTGCCCTCCTTCCCTACCTGCTTGCTTCCCTTACATCTTGAAACAGATTTCAAAGCAGCTTTCAAAGGGCAGCATCTGCTGTCTGAACTATGTGTGGAAAGTTTAGGGAGCTGAGCTTATGGAGAACTCAGGGTTAGAAATGCTGCAGACTAGAAACAAGAGAGTATCTGGGAGAACGCAAGAACCTATCTTCCTGCGGGACTAATTTTGTCAATCGGAAGAAATTTGAATAATTTGCATATTCCTGGCTCCGACACTTTCCTCTTTTAATACCCCAAGAGGGTTTCATTCAAGACCTCCTTGCAGGTGACATGAGAGAGCAAATATCACATTTGGAATTCTTTTTATATGCACCACAGAGATACATCTTTTGCAAGAAATGAGACTCGAATCTTTAACACCAAGCTAGGCCTCCAGGGTATTTTGAAGCTGTTTCTCAACAGTTGCCTAGAGTCTCACTCTTTGACAATTTTTATTTTTATCACCATAAAATTCTATCAAGTGCCTCACACAAGTATGTGAGAATTTTAAACTTTAAAGACATTTCTATTTCAAAGTATGCAAACAACTGTTGCTCTGGATTTTGATTTGTGAATGATAAAGCTGATGATGAAATAGTAAAGCTTCGGAGCCCAGGACTTGAAGCTTTCCTGGCCCTGTATATTCAGTGATTGTCAAGTAATATTTTATCTATTTTTAAAATGCTTTCTTTTCCTTCCCCAAGCCTTGGGTCTCGAACTTAAGGCCTTGGACTTTATATGGCCTGCACCTTAGCCACTGAGCCACAGGGGTGTGCCCTGGGTGTTATTTAAAATTTCACAGATTTTATTATCATGTTAAAGAGGCAAACTTGAGAATAAAAACAAGTGCATCATGTTTTTCATCTTCTAGAAATCAATTTCTGATTTAAAAAAATCTTCGAATGTTGACTGAATGCTTTTGTTTAGGAACTATGAAAAGTAGAATTACTTCTAAGTCACAGTTAAAAAATATGAAATTGTGCCCTTTGCAACAATCTGAATGGAACTGGAAAGATTCGTGTTAAGTGACATAAGCCAACAAGAAAAAGAGAAATACCGAATGGCGTCACTCAGATGTGGAATATAATGAAATGAAACAAATGATCACATACATGCCAACAAAAATAGCAGGACACAGGACTTTGGTTACGGGGTGCGGGGGAAAGGGAAAAGGACATGGAACTCTGGGGATGGACGTGGTGTGAAGTATGGGCTGAAATTCAATTTCAATATCCCCAAATGAAGATAACATTGTCAACAAAGAAGCAATAAATGTTGCTATTAAAAAAGTAGAATTCCTGAGCTAAAGCATGAAAGAGAATATATCATATTTATAATAAACTACCTGCAATGTCTAACAGATGTCCTTTTTCACAAGCTAAAATTAAAATTCTATTTAATAGTATTTTACAATACACTCTTAGTTATATAGCAATACAGTTACATATATATATGAGCACACACACGCACACATTTTTTTCAAAGTACAAGTAATGAACGAATGCAAAACAACCTCATGAATTCTCGTGATAAAGCCTAACTTTGAAGTACAGGCAAGGTTCTTGGAAACCAAACGTTAGATATTAAAGAATCCCAACTATCTATAAAGTGCATCTGTCTAAGAACATTCAATCATCTGGCCAAGGAAAGCATGGACAGGAAGAAGACGGACTCATCCGACCTTTTCAAAAAGCTCTTTGTTTCACCTGGACAAACTGCTCTAGTGTTCAGTACCAAAGAAAGCCTGCATGATAACAGCAAATAGCTTCAGTTAAAACAAAACAAAACAGTGAAAACAGTCTGCTGTGGTCAGCACGTTCTCAGTGCCAAATGCAGGTGGCATAAGGTTGACCACACTCTGTTTCCATTTCTATTTATGTTTTTTCTTCATTAAATTCCCCTTCAGGGCACAGCTGTGTGTTCCCCAAACCAAATACAGTGCCCAACATATAGGTAACAAGAAAATAGAAATTCTTGTTGTTTTTCATCTTTAAACTTGTATCATCCCATCTGGGATTCTTCTGTGCAGAATTATACAATTAGAATATCTAACTGGAGCAAATGCTTTCTGTAGTCCAAAAACGAAGTGTTAAAGCATTTTGACACTAACTCATTGATCCATCTCAACAGTCAGGCCCTTTTACTCATCCTCGTTATACGGAGGAAGAAAAAGTCACAGGTGCAGAGGTTATCTGTCCAAAGTCAATGAGTGACTCGCCAGCGTTTGAACCCAGGCCCTCTGAGACAAGAGTCGAAGCCTTTAACCATTACATGTGCCAACTCTGTTATCTAAATTAAGTCATGCTTTGGGGCCAAGGTAATTTTCCAGAGTTGCAGTAATAAATCATTCCATTTGAAATATTGGTACTAACATGCACATTTTAATTAAACAAACCAAGTTCAGAAATGGCAAGTGCTGCTGGGTGAGCATGGAGGCAGGCAGGAGCTAGCATGGCTAATCAGAAGGTGAGTGGTTTGTCCTGAGACTGCAGACAGCCAAATCCCAGCAGCGGGCGATAGCAGGGGACACAGGGCCTATGAGAAGAGGAGACAGAACCAAAAGGAGAGGTGTGAAAGATGTCACAAGGTCAAGCTTGCCTGCCCTGCCCAGGTAGCCTGCTTGACTCTGAGTGTCCAGAAGGCACTGAGAAGGCGTCGGTATTAGAATTAAGACTAGAAACTCGTAGGTTCCTTCTCCCGTACTAACTTCAGTTCACAAAATGTGGTGGCGAGTGAGAATGAGGTCTATTGCAGTGTGCATTGTGTCCACTCCATTTATCAAGGTCTGTAAGGAATCAGACATGGGCTGCGATCTTTATAAACCCCCTCTTAACCCTGAGCAAGATGAAGGTTTTCATGACCTGATGTTGGACTGTTCACATCACGGAATCACTGAGCAGTCTTGTAAAAGAAAGGGGTTGACAAGACTTTCAAGATTTGGGTGGTGCTGTCCACACCTGCGTTTATGTATGTGGTGATGAAGGTGCATAATGGTTGTGTGCAGAGAAAACATCCTAGGATGCTGGCACCCGAGTCATTACTCATAAACACAGCCTCAGAAAGTCTCTGGGTACTCACTACATGCGGGCGCACACAGGCACGCATCCAATCTCAGCTATTTTTCTATTAACCTCATTGCTTTCACACTGAGAATTCAGATTATGCTCAGAGTTGAGTTGCATTCTGGCTTTTCTGGAATCCCAATTCCCAGTCTCTCCATGTGTACACGTAGGTGGAAGTGGAAGTTGGGCTGTGGCAGATGGAATTGATGAAAATGAGATACTGGCGTAGTGTGGATCCCGGATCCTATGTGACTGGTGTCCTCTAAAGAGAAATACGGACAGAAAGACAGACATGCAGGGAGAAACTTGCAGACACAGAGAAGATGGTGCTGGGAGTGGAGACAAAGGAACCAAGGAGCACGGAGGATCGCTGGCAGCTGCGACCTGCACCGGAGGCAGGAAAGGCAAAGCCAGAGGCTCCCGTCTCCGGGACAAAGCCGCCATGGGCTCTAGTGCTGCTAAAACTTGATGTTGTCAGTCTTTTTAATTTCTGAATTGAAAACTCACCATGATGGTGGAGTTAGAGTAGTATCACCTATGTTTCCTAGGATGTCTTTAGCTTGGACTCCTTAATAACGTTTTGAAATGATTTAAATCCTTTTATACTGGAACTCGTGTGAACTTGGTCGTGGTGGTGACATCCATTAATTAGAGGATGAAAGATTTCTCCCTCTGGAGCTCAGAAGCTGAACTGCCCCACTTCTAGAACTGATCAGCATAATGATGTTTTTTCACTATGGAGGAATTGGCTGTTATTTCTTCACTGCCCACTCTGTGATTGAGAGTTCATACAGTAATATGTTCTCCTGAAGTGTCTCTGGTCCTGCCTCATCAAGTGACTATTAGTTTTAAAACACCGCCCAGAACGATGCCTCTGCTAGCTCTGAACCCTACCTGACTGAGTAGGAGGCTCAGATCACGGCTTCTGGGAGGCATGAGGAAGATACAGGGCTCTTGTGCTCACTGCTGTCCTGTGGACAGTGCTCCTTTCGCTCTAAATTGGAGTCACTGCCAAGCTGTCTGAGACCAAATGTGGACTTTAAATAGCACTACAAATTGAGTGATGGTAGCTTTAAATATGTCACTCATTTAATTGGGGGGTTTCCAACACAGGGTTTTCTTCCCTGACTGGGTGCAGGTCAGCAGAGGGCAGGCTCAGAGCCCTGGGCAGGCCTTTGGTTTGAGGGCAGAGGCCTGCGGCTGGGGCTCCTCCTGACCTGGGGGAGCCCACTCTGTCTTCTCCCTGTCAGGCCCTCGATTTGGTTCTCCCTCTTTGAAATTCTAGTATGTGTCTGAAAATGTTACCTCAGCCCCAATTCAGAAATCCTTTACAGAGAAGCTGACAAATGCACTCAACACGGAACAAGCCCACACAGAATCCTAAGACGTGACCAGCTTCCTACCTCACTGAGACCTAAGAGGCAATTGCGGGGAGATTTCCTTTATCACGGATTGCCAAGCAAAACTTCATTGTCTTATTGACAGAAAGATATGATAAGAATACTAATCAGCCACTGAACCACCCGGCACGCTATCAAGGTGCCTTCACGCTCATGCTGCTGTGAAGGAGGTGGCAGGACGCTAAGTAGCTGTGGCTGTGATGTCCCCAAATGAGCCCACTTGTTCTGAGCTCCTTCACTTTCAACTAAGAACGGGAATGTTTCCGAGCCAAAGTTAGGCCCTGGAGAGAAGTGGAAACTGTAAACAGAAGCAGCGCGAGGGTGCCACGCGTGGGCCCCCGTGAGCTGACCCCCAGGGCTGTATTAGTTGAAGTTTGTGGAGAACCAAAGCCAGAGCAAGATGCTTCTCTGCTCAAAATTCATAAGATGGAAAATGATGGTCTCCTGCACAAATCCCCAGCCTTCTTCCTATGAAGAACAACACATGAAAATTTGCTGTAAAGACTGAAAAAGCTTAAGAAGATATTAGCCAGGGGACTTCAGCAGGCTTTGACATGAGAAAGTACGTGTCCCTTCCTCATTAATGAAACTTCTGCAAAAGTGGGGGCCCTTCAGCCAGCGGGGAAGGAAGGCCAGCTTTTGAAATACCCTTTAGGAAAGGATTTCTGATAATGTGCAAACATTTTTCATGATTTAGAGTAAGTTTATGTCATTTCAGCATGAGCACAGTGGGAATGAACAATCTTTACAAACAGTATAATACTGAATAAAGGATGATTATTATTTGCCTGGCTGTTAGTATGTTTCAAAGAATTTCAACAGTTCCTGGCACAGCATGGAAATCATGCCTTTGTTTTCCAATATCCAACCTACATTTTTCACCTGTGGCCAGTCCAGATATGCTCTGGTGATTTCAGTGAAAAAAAAAAAGTTAGTAAATATGTACAAGGTGGTTCTCAGAATGATTGGGAAGTCAGAAGAAGGTGACTCAGGAAATAGGCGTAAGGAAATGCCCCGTATTTCCGGCTCTCTAGTGCCCTCTGCCCTCTACCGAATCCTCAAAACTTGGTAGATTTTCAAACACAGGAAGAGGGATATACTCTCTGCATGAACACAACAACAAAAAATAACAAGCAAACAAGTGATGATGAAAATGGTATCTGCAATAGCAAGACTTAATAAATATCCAATCAAATACTAGTGGGGAAGAGCATATGGTATAGATAATTTGGCTAACAATTAATTGGATTTATAGAAATAGCACACAAGTTAAGATTTCCTATTTATAAAATGGTTAAGTTCTTTACCTATTGAGACCATAAGACTTCAGATTATCTTTGATTCATTCCATTGTAATGAGCATCTTTCAAGGAAACGGAAGCAAACCCAAAAGAAAGTCATTTAGAGGGAAAATGAAATATTCTGTGCCTGGTGAAGAGGGAAGGATATTAACTAGATCAATGAGCACATTTTTGAAAGACAGTAGAAATGTCTGTTTTATTGAAGTGTCTTCCAAACACCTATCAGCTTGACGGTTCTAAAACTTACCTAGATTTGGGGAACTTAATACCAAAATTCTTCTACAATTCTGCACAATTCTTAGCTTACATAGTCAACCTTTAATTTTCATGCCAGTTCTTGAGATAAAAAGCTGTGATGGAGGAACAGAAAAGGGGAATCAGTGTGTCCTGGGGAATGAGAGCTTCTCCTGGGACAGATGGCTGGATGCGCTTATGTCACCTCTCAGAAACACTTTCTACAGCACACAGGATTTTCCTCTGAATTCTACCACCCCAGCCTCTTTTCTCTACTACCTGGCCATGACCTTGAGAATATGGAACAGACACATTTGCTTTCATCTTTGCATCTTCTCAACATGGCAGAGAGCTGAACACAAAGTGGTTTTTTTGGATGACGGATGCACGTACCAGACCTATCCTTACTATCTCCAAAGTGAGGCGATCCATCGCTTCACATTTTTAACTCAGAATAATTTCAGTGCAACAGACACTGTCTTCCTGTCACTAATTTTATCACCATATAGAACAGGGACAATGAGGGGATCAGAGCCAGTGTCAATGAAGCAAATGTATCATTTCTGTAATATGTATATATTTTAAGTGCCTTCCATATGTTACCTTGCTTAATCCTCAGAACAACTGGATGTGGTAGATATTCTATTTAATTGTGTAGATGAAGAAACAGAAGAGTTAAGATCTTTGTGGAAGAGCACACAGAAAAGCAGCATAAAGCGCACACCTAGGAGTGCACACATGTGTTAGAGATATGCACACGTGTGTACATGTTACTACAGCAGAGAGTGTAAATACATATGTGACTGCAGAAAGATTTGCATAGCTCAAAACATTAGATTTTACTCTTTAAAAATCACTAAGGACTGCCACTTGTCATTGCCAGCAGCACCTCAGTGGTACTGATGATACAATGATATGTCCCCAGTGTCAGCCCACCCAGTCCTCTCCTCAGGGGACAAGTGTCTGTACTTCGGGCATCCTCATCACTTCTCTTCCGGAGAACATCTCCAGGGGGCTCCTCTGATGTGCAGAAGCTAGTGGGCATGGGTCAATTTTCCTTCGAAAGGTCTGTCGGAATGTGGGCTCCCTGGAGAGTGTGGTCCTTCTCCTGGATTCTCTGATAGGATGCCCCGGCTTCAGTTCTGCTCGCCTTAAAAGCAGTCTTGCTTCTCCAACTGTGGCTCGGCATAGCGATACCATTTTTGCTGTCAAAAGCATTCTAATGTTCTTATACAGGAGTGAAAGAAAGACAGAATTGGGTAGTTTTTTTCTGGAGTCCATTTTTGTCTGTTCTGATTTTCTGTCCTGTACTTCTGTCCTCCTGACCACAAAGGTGATGTGACAGTCATGGCAGTTTTATTTGACGCTCCTGCATTTGAGCTGGGTGAGTCACATTTATTAAGAGGAAGACTGTGTCTGCATGTGGTGGAGAATGAGTCCTGAATTAGCAATGGTGACCCACATGGTTCACTGACATGGTGTCACAACCGCCAAAAGTGATTGCATTGACCTGATGCCTTTGTCCTAGATCCTCAGTGTCCAAGTTAAATAGTTCATTCCATTGTAAAACAGTCTCTCAGGAACTGACTGGTTTTCTTAGGAGTAAACACACTTATGAACATATGAAGCATAGCTCAGAAAAGGGAAGAATACTTGAAGAACGAGGCTGGACAAGATCAGAGAGTTCCAGAGGCCTGGGGAGCAGAATAGTATGATCAAATTATTCAGGCTATTACTCCTGGTTAAATCAGCTAAAACTGCACAGTTTTTGAGCATCTGCTCCAGGTGAGATTCTGTAGTGAGCGGGATACAGGTGGGCCTGTGCTCATCAACGGGCAGAGTACCACAATGACAGCCAGTGCATCTAAGCAGAGAAGGGTTGGGTGTGCCTGAACGCTGAACCACTGGTGTGGATAGACAAGAGAAACACATTCTATTGTAATCGACAACCATCTAAGAGTTTGTTCAATTTACAACACAGCTCCACCTAAGTTAGATGAATAATTTACAGAACCTCCTTAACTTTTTATATCAGAATATGACCTAAGTCGTATGTTAGAGAGGTAATCAGATTAAAATAATGTACTATGGCAGAGAAAGTTAAATCTGAGATTTTAAATGTCTTTACAAGGATAGCAGAGGAGTTTGGTTGACCCTTGCAGGCATTGTTGGAAAGGTAAGTGGAAACATCAGCTCAGGACCATGAAATGCACTGTGCCTTGGACGAAGTGCAGACCGGTACACAGTGTCTCCTGGGGTGAGAGTCAGCCCACCCCAGAAACTCAGACTTTGGGAACCAAGGATGCCTGGAGTATATATGCCGAGGGAGTGCTGGGGATCCTTTGCTCTGTCCCAGGAGAGGCTACGGTTGCATCCAAGGTCAGAAACCCGCAGACCTGCCCTGTCTTCTCCACACTGTCTTATCAGCCTCAGAGAGGAGCCATGTGACAAATCTGCCACTGGGATCTGGACAGGCAGGGCTGCCCAGTGTGTGACCCCGACTGCAAGCCGGACTCTGCTCCTGGTCCCAGTCTGTCCATCGATGGGCAGAGGAAGTAGAACTGGGAAGGCTGGCTGCTGTCCTGATCACTGACATCCTGAAATTCCACCTTGGAGTTCTCCTATGTGTTTGTCCAAGAGAATCATTTCCTACAATTACACTTCTCTTTCAACGAGAGTTGAATTTGTATTTTTCACCCTTGCACTTCATCAGCAGTTAACGTTTTGTGGAAAAGTCATACATTCAAATTACAGATGGCCCATCAGATCCAAGAGCCAGCAGGCTCAGCTTATATCCCCTCTCTCTGACCTTTGCCATCACAATATGATAAGCTTCCAAGTTGTGATGAGTAGCTTATTACGTCACTGCCCCCATCCTCTGTGAAATACAAATACTGAAGGAAGGCAAATCTCACAGAATATAGCACATTGGTTGGACCATTTTAGCTGCTGGTTTTCGATAGTCAAAAATAGTTAAACATTGACTATATCCTAGGTTTCAAACTAATGTAAAGTGAATATATATTTCAAAGGAAGACAAATGGAAGGAAAGTATAACTTAATGAGAGCTAAAAGCTAGGTGCCAGAGGGTTAAAAGATGACCAGTAAGAACAGGCCACACAAGGGGAATGCAGGTGAAGGTCGGGGAGACCAGTCTGTTCTACAAGTCCCCGGAGGTAGCGAATCGGGATGTGAACACAGCCAAGGCCTAGCGACAAGCCAGGCAGTCATTAAGTTGAACTAATCTACCAGCAGAGTAAACAAGAATTAGTGACTGCACAGGAGGGGAGGCTGCCCTGAGGGAGCACAGGAATTTTCAACTCAAGATCCAGCCTTTCATCTCATTATTGAGCAAAGAAAAGAGAATTAGATGACTTGCTCAAAATAACCAACGACTTTTATTTACCTCCACAATTTATTATATACCAGTCAATCAGCAAGTCTCTGGGTACAGAAGAAACTTGTCCTCATAAATGACACATATTCTGACACTAAACCTAGAACTCAGCCCATTGAAGCTTTAACGACTTCAAATCAAAATGAGCATTGAAAGTGAAGTTTAGTGTGTTTCTTACAGGAGAGTGGTAAAGCCCTAACCTCCTTAGCTATTTATATCAATTAATGCATTAAAATTTACAGTGCATATCAGAGAGTCAGAGTTGATTGCAGTGCCGTAGAGGTGACGGAAACAATGACCATTCCAATCACTTAGGTAGCAGGAGTCTGCCTGACCTGAGCACTGTCTCTAGAATCTATCAGCTCCGGCATGTTCAGTTCTTGAATCCTCCACTGGGCTCAGAGCCCAGCAGGAGTGGGGAGCACTGTGTTGCCCTGGTATGAATTACACGTTCACTTAGTGACTAAGAGAAGAATGTCACCAGCTGACAGTCCCACCACGTTGCTACAACGGGAGGAAAGTGATTTCCTGAACAGGATAGCCCAGTGCTGTTTCCAAAAGAAGGTTAAGTGAATGTGGAAAGTTAAACAAGTCACTTTTCCCTTTACTTAAGCCTGGGCTCGGGCGAATACATAGAAACAGAGGAGAGTCTGTGAAACTCCTCATGGTGGGCGGGGTGTGCAAATCAAAGGGAAAAGAGCTCAGAGTCCTCGCCTAATACTAAGGTGCCTTTGTTAGTCCCCACAAGTTCCCCTGTAGTATTTTGTGATAAAAAGGGAAAACAGTTAACCTGCCTTCGTATTCTGTTCAGCATACTTTTATCAATTCCTTTTTTATATTCTAAGAAGTTCTTACCTGGAATATATAACAGAATTTTTTTTCTCTCTTGATATAGACTCCTATTTTAAAAATCAGCTTATGAAATAAAGTACATGCTTAATCTTAGAAAAGTGGGCCGGCATCAGGCAGCCTTCCTGTCGTGGTGGACTGTGGGGATGACTAAGGAGGTGCCCTCCTGGAGGAAAGGGTTGGTTTCACTGGGAACCAATTTGACAGACAGACGGTCCTCACTGATCCCTCCCTGCTGTTCGCTTTATACTTGGATTTGGGGGAATTTTACTTCACTGCTCTTTATCTCATCTTTTTCTGTGATTGTTCCTATTGATGCTGTAGCCCATCCTCTTCTGTTTTAGTTCCCCATCCCTTACAGCGCTCTTCGAGCTGGGGCCAGCTGCAGTGCGAGTCTTTCTGTCATCCACTCAGCCGGCCACACTTCCCTTTGCACAGAGCCTGCTGAAAGGGTTGGATGAGATCACTGCTGGCGATAAACACCATTTTCAGGGATGCTGGCATGAGACCCCTGCCTGGGGCTGCCTGAACGCCTAGACCCACTTTTCACTGGGCAGCATCACCTGTTGTCCTGCAAGCCAAGTTTGCTGGAATCTCCTGGGCCGTGTAGATGCTCTGCCCACGGGATGGAGTTTCTGTCCGCTGCCCCTGAGGTCCAGTGGTGGCCAGCTAGGGGAGTCAGAGTCTCAGCTGCTCCCACAGGACGAGGATGGAATGTCACCCTTGCCGCTCCACTCCTGCACCCTGTGTGAAGACCTGAGGAAGAGCTGCCACGTGTCGGCTGGTGGGGACACACCAGCCTTTGCACAGGAGAGCAAGGTGTGTGGCAAACCTGGAGCTGCTTGGGCACTCATGCCCTCGTCGGGAGACTGGGTTTATTCAGACACCAGGCTTCCCAGCACTGTCCCTGCCCCTGCCCCTGCAGGGCAGAGCTGGGAGCAAGGAAGGCGGGGCAGAATTCACTCTGCAGGTGGTTTAGTGAAGCAGCACTTACCGATGACAAATGTTCTACTGGGGTTGGGACAGTCGGGCTGGCTTGTACCAAGGGGTCTTCCTTTTCTCCATGCAGAAGGACAACCCCTAAATGGAATCAGAGACAAGACCCAGAGGCCAGTGTCAACAAGCAAGATCATTTCAGTGTCCAAGGAACCAGGACGGAGTGCCGTCCTGGTGCAGCTAACACAGACCCTGTCTGGCATGGAATTCTGGGTTGAACCCAGTGATCATGGAGTCTCTACAAAAAGGTCCATCCACAGACACCCACGGGAGCCCAGGGTGGAGAAGCCTGAGTGGCACATCTGACCTAAAACCACCTTCCTTCTGCTCTGTTTGGTTTGGTTTCCTAGCAAGCAGACTGATGCATTCTATCCCGGCCTGAGCTAAGACTTGGACAGCAGGCATGGCCTACTTATCTTTCATTAGTTTATCAACGCTGTCAGTCCTGCTTATTTTTCTGAAAATTTTCGTAACTTTTACTTTTCATCCTGTAACTTTCATTGCACTAGGATATGGGCTTTTAAAATCACCTAACATTAAGTGATTTTGACATCGACATGATTTTTGCAAGATTTCTACTCTAATGTGCCTTTTTTTCTTTTAGTGCAGGCTAGATCTTCCAGGTTACTAAGACACAGTTAGTGTGATTAGCTAATCATAAGATAGAACACAATTATTAGACAAAAATATCTTTTAAGAGCTACTTCCATATAATGTAATACACGAGAAAACATTTTCAAAAGCATAAGGCAGTCAAATCTTACTAGTCTACTTAGCTCTTAAATATCACATTTTGACACGTAGGTCACTGTTCACAGAATCAGGATTTATTTCACCTTAAGATCTATTAGTAACAATAATATATGTGATTTATGTTTTCATGTGAAAATATCAACTATGACTTAAATGTGAGTGTCATCTCCTACAATTTCTCAGGTACATAAATTGGTAGATGAAAATCTAACATTTTTTTTCTATTTACTTGGCAGAATTTAACACCAAGAAAGGATTAAGAAAAAGAAACAGTCTCCATATGTAGGCATGCATTTTTATAAGAAAAAAAAAAAAGAAAGAAGCTCTGTCAATGTGCTATTTGTAGCTTTTTCCAAATTTAATTTTATGATGTTTTAAAATGTTTTTTCAGTCCCACCTAAGATAACAGCTGTGAGGCTTGAAATAAATAAGATCCAAATGGATTTAAAATAAAACTAAGGATTTAAAGATGAGCAGAACCTAAAGTGAATAAATCTTTGTTGTCCAGTTTTCTTGGTGTTTTATATTGAGAAATTAACCTCATTGTCCATAATCTATATGATGCCGCACAGGGGCTTGTTAATGCCTGTAATAAGCCTTTCAGGTTTGAGGGAGGAGTTTTCAAGAGGAGACTGAGAATTCTATCATGCATTAAGCTACTGTGGATTAAGTGCTTTAACGGCATTATCTTACTTACTTCTAACAACTACATACATTAGGCATTATTATCTCCATTTTATAGGTGAGTCACCAAGTGTCTAAGAGGTTAATGACTTATCAGCAGAGGCAAATTTAAAGCCTGAAACCAACTCCACAAACCATAAAGCTATAGCCCTTAACTGTGAGGCTGCACATAAGCATAAGAAGAGGTCAAATTTATTTACCAAAACATGACCTAAGAATCACCATTGTGAAGCAGAGGTCCAAATTTCTAGTTGCACCACCCTCTGGCTTTACAGGGTCACCACTCAGCTCAAAGGCTGTGACTCTGCATGTCCCACACCAGAGGTGCTGTCTGAATCCTCCCCCTGCTCAGGGAAGAAGCCTCAAACTGTTCCCAGGCAGACCAACTCACTGAATAATTCATGCTACGACCACTGATTTACTCTGTGTGGAATCATTCACAACCAGGCTCCAACTCCAATGTATCACACAAGTGACAGGACCATGGAGCATGGCTCTCCTCGCTGGTAGAGTTCACCAAACACAGGCTGGCTGGTCCTTATTCCACAATGAACGGGCAGATCAACATTCTATGTAATGCATTTAGGCAATTACAAAGCTAATGTTCTTTAAATCAAATCATCACATCCATAGTGCATTATACAGAAAACAAATTAGGATTGCATGTGATTAATTCACTAAGAAACACGATGTCTCAAGAGCATCTTGTAGTAATCAGGAAAACTGATGAAAAATCGTACTTCTAATTGAATATTCTTCCCCATCTATTGATAGAAAATTATATTTACAACTGCCAAGAACCAACAGCAAGTTTGGGAGGAGAGTTTTGACCTAGAACAAGCAGATTAGACATTTGTGCTTAGTTTGGTAGAATGTTTTGCAGCTGGGGACCAAAACCTCCTCCTCATTAGCACCTCTGCTTCTTCAACTTCTTTTTCTTTTCCCCCATCAATCTGACAAGGTTTGTTTCTCTCTTCTACCACTCAAGGATCTTTGCTCTAATAAAAAGCAAAATTTAAGAAGTTTTCTCATTCTGGATACACTTTTTACTGCCCAAAGTACAGCACAGAGAATTAAGTTTAAAAAAAAAAAAAGTGATAAAAAAGAAAGGAAAAGAGATTAAAGAACATGGAACTGCTACAGAGATACACTCGATAAAACAAATGTGTAGGGTTATTTTAACTCTGAATTTTCTTCTTGAAGGAAAACCGTAGTCTTTTAAAAGTATATTTTTCTTGGATTTTTTACTCTTTATATTCATTCTCCATTAAATTATTTAATATATTTTGAACAATACACATGTCCTGTTTTATTTCTTTCCACAAGATATAGATAAAACATTCCTTCCAAAGATATTATTCTCCTGGTACACAGGGATACAGAATCTTCTCAGAGAAATACCAAGGGAAAGTTGTTGGCTGGTAAAGGGATTTAGGGGAAAATTTTGGACAAAGGTACAAACAAGCAAGAACTCATTTTCCTTTTCTTCAGACAAAAATATCAATCTCAGTGGCAAAGGAACCCCTATGAGTAAGATATCCCAGCAGTATTCACAACCAATCCAGGAAAAAGTGAATAGTAGTGAAATCTTCCATTATCATACCAACATCCATCAGTAAAAACAAGTAAGATGTTGTTCCATAGCCTTATACTAAAGGGGTTTATTAAGCTAACTTACGCATTTGAAGTATCATCTACTATAATATAACTCACTTGGTATTCCAACATAAAAGAAGTTAAAAGTAAGTCCTTCCGCAGTATCCTGAGTTTCCCTCTTTAGCCAGTGTCCCGAATAAATTTAGCAGGCAATATCGATGACTAAAAATATTGTTCTTATTCTTACAATTGCAAAATTTGTCTATGGTAGTCTAAATTCAAATATCAGGTTCATCTATGGGAAATACAAATTTATTTCAGTCATGTTCTTCACTTATCACCTTAATAGAAACATCAAATTCTAGGATTTAAGTAAATTATGATTCAAGCCTACACACTGTGTATACACAGGCGCACAACTAAAAAAGAATATCGTGTCTAATTATATGGGAAAGGAGTCATGTATTTTGCAAAATATGTAATTGCGTATCCAATATGCCTCGATTATTGTAGCCGTGTATGATACATAAAGAGACTAGAAATTCACACACCAACACACGGAACACTGATTATTTTCACACGATGGATTTTCAGATGTTTCATCTTGCAGATTTTCACTTCTTTTTGTCTCAGCCAAAATAGTCGAATTGTTTTATGTTTTTTGGGTTTTTTTTAAACATACTGTACTCTTTTTCCTGACTTTTCTCTCTTGGTAAATACAAACTTGACTAAATAACCATTCAGATGGAGCTGCTTTCATTTCTTACCTTCTAAATGCATGGCTGATATAAACAGTCTCTGCTTGTAAACAAATCTCTGGAAACCAAATCTACTCTGGAGGGCAGGACCCTAGCTTGTAACATTGTATATTTCCAATCACAGATAAAAGATGTTTGGTTGACCCCCCACAGGATGAAGAGGGAAGTTTCCAGAATATACTCAGATATGAGTCCACACAGGCTCACAGCTATTTGTTTAAGTGGAAGCCCTTCAGTCCTGTTTGCTTCATTTAATCACCAAGTCAAATCACAAAATCTCAACTGAGAGGAATCTTGAGAATGTTCCGTCTATGTTGAATCTTCTCCATAACAGCCCCTCTGCAACACACTGGGCTTGAATATTTCCAGCCACAAAGAATCCAACGAACATATGGGCTCACTCCACTGCTGCTCATTTTCTAAACACTGAGACATAATTTACTGATTAAGCAAAACACATACACGCTTACATAAAAAAAAAACAAACCTTGTACCATCCACTAGGTAAAGATATTTTTAAGACTTTAAGTTATAATAAAATTTGAGGTGAAAAACTAAGCAGAAAATTTCCATTTTTTTATGTTGACCACTTTTCTCACATTGAACATCTTTATCAATTATTTAAAATGTGTGTGATTATATAAAATAAAATATTAAAAAACAACACATGCTATCACATATTTATTGATATTTGTATAATTTACTCTACTTGAATCTTGGTCCTTACATGTTGATCTTTTGAAGATTAAAATTATCTGGATTAAGACCAAAATTAATTTTTACCATGACAGAAAACTTGCAAAATAAATATATTGGTGCAGGGGATAGCAAAACTTTTCCTGCAAAAGGCGGGACAAAATACTTTCAGTTTTGTGAGTCACATGGTCACTATTGTAATTATTCAACTCTATTGTGGGGTGATAATGGCCCTACAACATGTAACAGATAAGTGGTTATATGTGAAACAAGGTATCACTGTGTGACTGCTGCAATAAAACTTTTTTTATAAAAACAAACTAGGTCTGAATTAAGCATGTGACCACAGTTTGCTGGGCCTCCTATAATTGGAGGGCACTCTTGCCACCATCCTAATGAACTGCTAGTATGTATTCAATTCTGTATATTATTTGTTAAGCCCATCTGTGAACTTAGAAACCAGGCTTTACAAGCATATAATGCAATCATTGTCTACGAAAATTGATTTAAGATCATACAAAGATATTTACTCAGGACAACACAATGAAGTAATGCAGTACAAAATCTCTCTTTAGGTCATGAAACACCAACTGTGTCTATGTGTGTGTGCACAATCACTGATGTGCCGGCATCCTTGGTAGCCCCGTCACTGGCAGATACAGACAAAATGTTTAAATGGATTTTTTGAGAGTAGAAGACATGCATTTGTTAAAAATCAATTTTTGTTTGATTTAGTTGGTTTATTTCCTTGATATTTCTATATACCACATATGAGTGATATCATATCATGTTAAAAATTAGCAAATTAAATCAAGCAACAATAGATATTTATTTAAAAAAAAGCAAATCAGTGATTACAGAAAAAGAAGGGGGAGGGTGGGCTGGCAAACAGGGTAAAGGAGACTGTATATGAAGGAAAGATGGAAATAGGGGTGAACTTAATGAATTACATATGGATGTGGATTGACTATCTTGCACATCCTAATCCTATGCAAGGATGTGCATGTCCTATTGAGATGCAATGTTCCTTCAATATAATTTTATTTTAAAAAAGATTTTCAGGGTTATTTCATTCCTTAACCCTTATAGTTCCTAAAAGAAAGATAGTAGTAGTTTCTAAATAATGTACTATAAGCAACGTGTTTAAGCACAAAAGTGATTTCCCAACATGTCTCCAAAGCATGGCTTAGAGAGAGTAAAACATGACCTAAAATACGATATAGAAACATTTTCCATGAACCTTAAAGAGTCCACCACTATTCTTTACAAATTTCTGGTTGGAACACACAATTACTGTTCCACTTAACAATCATTATATTCATAATATACATTATGATAACATAAGAGTAGTTTTGCTGGAGCAGTAATCAAAGATAGTAGTAGTTTATTTCATTTTGCAAAATTTGTGAATGATTAATATTTTCTTGAAAAGGAATCATAATGCGAATTCTGGAAAATGTTTCAAGTTTATTCAGGAAAAGCTTCAAACTGAGTTTTTCTAAAGCAGTTTTAGGTTTCAGCAAAATTGAGAGGATACAGAGATTTTCCACATACCCTTGCTCTCTACCATTGTCAACCTCACTCAACAATATGATATTTTATTCTTTTTATCAAAGATTAGCCTACATTTCACATTATATTCATCCCTCTAATAGGCACAGTTTATGTTACAGTTCACTCTTGGTGTTTTATATTCAATTGGGTGTGGGATTTGGACAGATGTGTAATGGTGTGTATGGAAAATATTCATCATTATAGTATCATAAAAGCCTGCCTGAATCTTCACTGATCAAATAAATGATCTTCCTATTCATACCCCATCTCACCCCCACATATCGTTTATCTTTTTACTGCCTATAGTTTTTCCTTTCCTGGAATGTCATACAGTTAGAATTATGCAGTATTTATTTTTCCAGATTGGCTTCTTTCACTTAATAGTATGCATTTAAATATCTTCATGTCTTTCATGACTTGATAGCTCATTTCTTTGTAACACTTAATAACATTCCATCATTTGGAGGGACCAGTTTATTCAGTCACCACCTACTGAAGGACATCTTGGTCCTTTCCAAGTTCGACAATTATGAGTAAAGCAGTCCATGTGCAGTCTTTTGTATGGACACACTTTTCACTTCCTTTGGGCAAATACCAAGGAATATAATTGATGGATTGTATAACTGTGAGAAATGGTTACGTTTCTTCCAAAGTGCTACATACACTATTTTGTGTTCCCACAAGCAATCAGTAAGTATTCCCGTTGCTTCATATGTTGCCATCATTTGATGGTGTCCATTCTAACAGGTGTGCAATGATATACCACATTGTTTCAGTTTGCATTTCTCTGACCATATAAAATATGCAGCATCTTTTCATATGCATTTTTTGCCATCCAGCTATTGTTTTGGTGAGTATCTAGCTTATCTTTCAAATTATCAAGCTTTCAAGGGACACCCATTTCTTTCTTCACCTTTTTTCAATATATTAGACAACTTGATCATCTAAAATCCATATTCCATCTTTTCATGAAATACATATAAGCATGTGGTTAATTGATAGAACTTTAAGAAAAATTTAGAGAAAACAGAGAAATTTAGAGCAGGAAGGACCTTGATAGTCATCTGGTCAAAATCTGCACATATGCACTTCTGACTCTGATAAGTATGAATATATATATTTATATGTATATGTGTATATTCCTGCATAATGTAATGGTACATAGGTAAGTATGTTTCAGGCATTGATAGTGTTATGGGCTTAATAAAACACCATCAGTATCTAGATTTTATTATGTCTTAGTGTTATTCTCTTCTATGTTGGCTTAATTGCAACACTTAAGTGATGGGAGAGGGATATTCACAACCTCCTTAGTAGAGAAAACATCACATCTCACATTCAGAAGGTTTGGAAGAGGTTCCTGTATCCTAGCTTGTTGGCTCATTTTTGGCCAGTCATGGGACACATGTTGCTACGATTCTCAGGTTACCTGGACCTAAGTTTTTGTTCCACCTCTGGAGTTGAATGGAACCATGTACATAGAAGGAACATAGTAAGAAAAGGAGGTGGGTGTTTGCTGAAGGAAATCTTACAAATCCAGGAGCTGGAGCATTGTGCTGTATAGTGGAGCCCAGCAGGGCTACTGCATTCCAGCATCCTCATGTGCAGAGGTTGAGAACCTGAAAATGCCGGTGAATCCACTGCATGCGGGTGGGTGTGGCAGAGTGATGGTTGATGTCTCCCTATTGTTGAGTATTTCCCTAGCCCCAGTCCCTATCCATTTTGTTTACTCTCTAGGTAAAAGAAACATCTGCCTTGTCCCTTTAATTTCATCTCAAGAAGCATCTAAAACATGGCTATGAAGTTTAGTTGACTTTCCCCATTTAGCCATTGCTGATGTTCTTCCATAGCATTTCTAAATGAAGTAGATACACAGAAAATTATAAATGTTCCAAATTTTTTGACGATATTGGCAATTTTGATCCTTTGAGTTTATGAACATAAGTTATACTGTAAATATATATGTATGTGTGTGTATATATAATGATAATAAGCAAGGTGGTAAACTATCACTCCTAAAATGATAGTATATATATATATATATAACACATAAATGTGTGTGTATTTATAAACTTGTTTATTTAGCATCTGACTGAGTAACATATGTGACATGGAGAATGAACCCATGCCAGTTGACAAGGCTAATAAGGAGGAGCAGGGGATGGTGGAAGATCTGACATTTGATGCACAATGTGTGATGAGCAGTACTCTCCCTATGTACTATCTTCATGAACATTCTTTAGTAGCCTATAGTATCAGTTCTCACCATATTGGCTTATTTTGTCGGTTGATGAGACAAACCTATATAAGGGAAATTTATTAGACGTTCAGTCCTGACTGACTTATAAGACAATGTAAATGGGTGTATGCAATTGTAGACACACCTTGCTATATTGATTTCACTTTTTGGCTTTGCAGAAACAGCATTTTATACAAATGGAAAGTTTGTGGCAATCTTACGTTGAGCAAATCTGTTAGCACCATTTTTTTCACTAACAAGTTTACTATGGGTCTCTGAGTGACATTTTGCTAATCCTCTCTACAGTTCCATTACATTTCCGAGAGGGAGATGTGCAAGGAGATGAATGCTATTATCAGGCCTACAATCACAAAATCCATTCTGCAATCAGTGTACCCAGGAGCAATTTAAAATTCCAAGTCTTATTATTCAAAAAATACATCTTATAAGATGGCAGTGACTAAAGATTGGGATTCCTCTGATGGATGTAGGAAAAAGTCAATTTAAAAACTTTTGAAGAGGATGCACTATTCTAGATGTCATTTAGAACATTCACAATACATGGGAGGCATTCAAAATATCGACATTAACAGAAGGTTGGAAGAAGTTGGTTCCAACTCATGGATGGCTTTGAAGGCCTCAAGACTTCAGTGGAGGAAATAACAGCAGATGTGGTGGACATCACAAGAGAACTAGAATTAGAAGTGGAGCCTGAATATGTGAAATAATTGCTGAAATTTCATGATAAAACTTGGACAGATGAGGATTGCTGCTTGTGGATGAGCAAAGAAAGGAGTTCATGGAGGTGGAATCTACTCCTGGTGAAGATGCTGTGAACAGTGTGGAAATGACAACAAAAGATTTAGAATATAACACAAACCGAATTGATTAAAGTAGGGTTTGAGAGGATTGACTCTAATTTTGGAAGAAGTTCTAATGTGAGAAAAATGTTGTCAAGCATTTTATCTGCCCCACGTTACAGGAAATTATTTTGTGAAAGAGTCCATTAATGTGGCAACTGAATTGTTGTCTTCTTTTAAAAAATTACCACAGCCTTCAGCAATTATTACCAGTCAGTGCCACTAATATCAAGACATGGCCTCCACCAGCAAAAATTTTATGTCTGAAGATCAGCTGATGAGTAATAACTTTTAGCAATAAAGTATTTTAATTAAGGTGTATACATTATTATAGATGTAATGCAATTTCATACTAGGTTATAGTATAGTGTAGACATAATAATTTTTTACAGAAAAGGTGAAGACAGGAATGAAGTAGAAGAGAGGCAGACAGGCAGGAAAAGAAAGACGGAAGAAGCACTTTATTTTATTTAGTTGTTCATTTTAGTTGCTGTCCCCAGTCCCAGGATGCAAACCTGGGTCCTTAGGAAGCAAGTGTATTGTGTTGAACCTCTATCCATCAGGGCGGCATGATTAAATGTAATTTTTGTATGCAATGAAAAACAAGAGAGTACCATGTAACTCACTGTATTGTTATATTAGCTTTACTAAGGTGGTCAGGAACCAAACCCCCATATCTCTGAGGTGTACCTTTACTCAAAGTCAACCAATAATATAAAACAGAGTTCTTATGTAAGCTGTCAGTTTGCTTCAATGCCAATAATTTCTCTAATAAGTCATGGTATCTCCCAACAAGACTTAAAATGCTTGTTAGATATTTATATTTTTAGGTAGGTGGATAATAAAATGATAATAATAATAATAATAATAATAATAATAATAATAATACACTATACTATAGTATTAAATGCTGAATTTTATGGTAATTAAAACATATGTAATAGAGATAAAACAATGCTCTTTCCTTATTCGCTAACTGGAAAATAGTGTAAATAATATAGATGATCATGGATGGATGGATAAGTAGGTGGATGGGTGGATAGACAGATAAACAGATAAAGTATAGATAGAATGATAGCGTAAGGAATGGATGGACAGAATGGTAGATAGACAGATGGAGATAGAGCTTGTATGTTTTCTTATCTTCCACAAAAGAACAGTAAGTGCATTTACTGGCATCATGTTTCCTTAGTAACGGAAACCACAGGAAAATTGAGCATATTCCCCTTGTGATCTATATCTTCCTGTGGACTGATCTATATGTGTGTATTTCACACAGAGAGACCATTAGGCAACACACTTCTACTCATTCACCCTCCTCCACATCCTTGGTGGCTCCCCTGCATATCCACATACAAATCACACAAGTTTCCTGTCACTAATACTCCTCAACAACTCACTGTCACCTTTTATTTTTAAAAATTACTTCCTGTGTAATTTACACAAAGCAGAATGCATTCTTTTTAGAGTATAGTTTCTTGAGTTTGACAAATTTGTATTTTATGTAACCACCACTACAATCAAGATAGAGCTCATCTTCAAGCCTTGAAAATGTACCTATGCCTCTTGTAGCCAGCCGCTTCCCAATCCTAGCCATTGGAAACTAATGACATGCTTTCTGTTCTTCTAATGCTGACTGTCCTGGAAGCACATGTAAGCACATAACCATATGAAAAATGTATTTGACAAAGGCAACATCTGCTCATTAAATAAATTCTCTTGGCAAGTTGGTGTGTAAGGTGACATTCTGTATCTGAAAAAGAGTGTCTATATTAACCAAAGGAACAAAATAAAACAACTATAGCCAATATTATCCTTAGTGAGAAAATGCTGAGCGCTTTTCCTCTATGAGTGAGAACTAGGGAGGTTGTACATTTGCTACTCAGTTCAATATCACACTGTTTCCAGTGCTAGAAAACGCTGTAAGACAAGAAAAAATTACAAATTAACATGTAATTTGAAAAGGGAGAAATAAAGCTATCCTGAGTAAAAGAAAGATTTGGTGTAGAAAATTTGAAGGACTCGACCAAACACCTCATTAACAAGATTGCAGGACACAAAATTGACATAGAAAACAAGTGATTGTTTACAAATTAATAATGAAACATTGGAAGCCAAAATTTGAAAGAAAAAAATATTTACCACACGCCTTCAAAAACAAAATATTTAATTAAAAACATAAAAAAGTTCATGTAGGATCTGCATGATGAAAACCATAAAACGATGAAGGAAATCAAAGAAAACCTCAAAGAAGGAGAGAAATATCATGCTCGTGAATTGAATGATTCAATGATGAAGATGCAATTTTCTCCAAATTGATTTTTAGATTTAATATGATTTCAATTACATTTCCAGCAGGAATCTTAGTAGATATAGATAATATGAAGAAGGTAAAACTACTAGGAATAGAGGACAGATTGGTTGCTACCTGTGGTTAGATTTGTGGGGCATGTTGGATTGCAATGGATAGCATCCATGAACCCCCGGGCTTTAGAATTCACCCTGTTATTGGTGGTAGTTAAAAGAATCTATGCATATATTAAAACTTGTAGGCCTGTATAACTTCAGAAAATGAATTTTACTTTATATAATAATAAATAATAGAAACGAGCTTCCAGCATTAAAGTCATTTAACAAAACTAATGTCTAATAAGTGATGTTGACAGAGTAGCAATACTTATAATTCTTAATAATAAACTTAATAATAAAGACTTAGCGATTCTATTCAACATGGATAGTTCTTTCCAAGAGCATGCAGTAGATAACTTACCTTTTAAAAGTGAAAAGTGGCTTTAGCTATCCCTGCTTTCTCTAGGAGAAAAGAACTGTGCCTATCTCTGAGCAAAGGTCACTGAAATGAATGAAAGTCTTCATTAAACTTTTCTTCCTTTCTAAAATAATTGTCTGTCTTTTTATTAAACACTCCATGAAAAATGTGACTTAAACATTAAGATTTGACTGAGCTTTTTAAGGAAAGAAGGAAGAGGGTGAAAATCATCTGTATTTAGTTAGTTGTTTAATTTTTGTTTTCCCCCATCCCTGGGTCCTGAGCCCAGATCCTTGGGCTTTGCATGGCCCACATCCCAGCCATCTCAGCCACCTGAGAGATCAACCAGGACAGGCCAAAGTTGATTTGAATAGATTCTGTCATTCAGTTTATCTATTATTTATCTCTTGAAGCTATCTAACATGTATTTTTATTTTTAACAAAACAGACAGATCTCAACAAAATTCATAAGATGACACAGAGCTGTGGTGGCGAAGGATGCTAGGTCTCTGGTGGTGGGGGTGGTGTGAAAAGCACTCAGACTGAGGTGTGATCTCAATACCTAAAAAGCATATATCAATGTAAACAAAGGAAATGATAAAATGACATAAAAAACAAAAATCATCAGAAACTACAAATTGTGCCAGACTTCCCCCTCAATATAATGGATAGCATTGCCAATCATTCCAAATATCTACATAGAAAGAAAGACATTAGCTGAATAATTTCATGGCATAGCTTAGTTTTTTTTTTTTTCCATTTTGCTCAAATTAGAATAGACTACTAATGAGTTGCCATCATAGATATACACACATTGCTTTTACTTAAATGTTGGCTAAGTTCCTGGTTGATTTGTTTTCCCCAGAGTACTTGGATTCTTAATTACTTAAGCATCTCCAGCACGAATAACATGAAGTTAATAAAACAGCAATTGTAAGTGAGGAGGAAGTGTTTTGTCCAGATTTGTAGCTCTCTGTGCATTCTTCATTAATATTGAGATTTTCATTAGTTTAGAGAAAATCATAGGGATGACTGAGAGGTGTCTACTGTCTTGAAGGGGCACTAAGCATTGGCTGTTTCTAGAGGGTTAGTCAGTCACCGTACTTCCAAAGCTCTGGATTGCTTTCCTTGTTGCTAAGATAACTGCATGTCAGAAATAACTTTCTGATGTCTCTGGATTTAGGATTTAATAATGACTTCCCAGAAAGCAGTAGATGAGTAAGTAGAAGCGTAATCTAAGACAACATAGGATTTCTATGGAAATCTAGCATCTCGGAGCAGACTGCCTTCTTCTTTCTTTGTGAACCTCTGCACTCCCTACGCAGTGCCCTGAATGTAACCACTAAGAATCCATATCATCTATTCTGACAGAATGCATCCAAATGTAGAATATGAAATGTTCTGTCAAGGAAATTAGGGAATGATAAATAAGATATGCTGTCACACATTATTAAGTAATCAGGTCTAATTTCAAATTGTAATCTTTGTTTTCAGTATAAGCTGTGTCTGATTAATGAAAAGGCATAGCCTCATGTACAGCTCCCTGCTAACAGGTGCTAACTGCAGACATTTACATTAAATATTTCTATCCATTCAATCCAACAAATGCTTCTTCGAGATCCACTCTGGAGCAGGCACAATGCTGCCATATGGGAACAAACAGATGACTAGGAAATCTCTACCCTGACAAGTTTATCATCTCAACCTGAGATGCATCTAGGATAATTAATATAATGTAAAATGGATGACGTTCAACTACACTAAGTGAGATTAAAGCATTGGAGACATTTAAAAGAGAAAAACATTGACATTTGGGAGGAGGTAACACTAGAGAGGGTCTGTGGAGGATGAGTCAGACTTTGGTGGGTGTGAATGCAGAGTGAAGGAGATGGAAGTAGCAAGTGATTTTGTTTAATTGAAGCATTGAGTGCTACTGTGGGCGTAGAAGATGACAAGATAAATTGTGGAGCCTTGGCCTTAAGTACCAGGTGGTTCTGCGCTCTCTTAAGACAATCAAATTCTCAACAATGCAGTTTAGAAAACATAGAAATATTATATTTTCAGGGAAAAATAAACATGCTGATACAGACATATACTCATATATATATAAAATGCATGTACATGTGCATAATTATATACATATTAAGTAATTAATTTCAATAAAAGGAAACTATTTGGACTATAGTTAATTTAAAAGATCTGTTGGAAAAGTATCTTCTTTGATCATCAGTTGTAATATTAATATAAAATGATATCTATGACCAATGTAGCAGCAAAAGCAACCCAACCAGCACTGGTGATACTCAGGTCAATGAAGAATAATTACATAATGTCCAAGTCCTGTGCTATTATAGCATAATATATCTATACTTAAGAGCATATAGCATAACTATAGGCTGAAACCGTGGTTAGCGCTGGTGAATACATCTTTGAAAAACTGATGAATGCATTATGAAGTATTGTGAAAGTCAGACTAATGTGAAAATATTCTACTGTTATTCTTACATCGAAAGTAATGGTCTAAAATTTTTAGTGGTTATCTACTCCTCTCACACTGTCTATGCATTATAGATAGAGCCATTTGACTTTATGAGGAAAGATATTTCTCTAAATTTCAGTTTGGTGAAAGTTAAATTTTTTAAGAATCATTGATGAAAAAAGGAATCCTCTAATCTTCTCTCATAAATGACTCAATGTTTATTTCAGATGGCTCCTTGATAATAACATAGAGACAATGACCTAGAGAATGACCTTAATAGTTTCTTAATAATATTTTGAAATCTATGCATATTTTAAAATTCTGTGTTTAACAATAAGCATATTGTGTTTCACATATTACAAATACTTATATAAAATATTCTGCATTTTCAAATTATATTCTATCACAAATTGAACATTATTCTTATTGTGTATCTTCAGACAAATCTATAAAACTGGAAGAGAGGAAAGAAAGATCCTACAAACAAATATGCTTTTTAAAAAAATTATTGCAATAACTTCGATTACAAACATTGAAATAAGTTCATTTATGTAGGTTCCCTATATTCCCTATTCCAAAGATATATGTCAATACACCGTGCCCTCCAGCAAATTAGCAAGTATTCTTCACAATTGTTCAGGAGGCTCCACCACCATTTGCTCCTCTATTCCCCGCACCACAACACATCCCTCACCCATTCCCTGTTGGTAACCTCAGTTCCATTGCAAGTGTCTAAGAGTTGGTTTTGTTTCCTCTGTTCCTTTGCTTTTTTCTATTCACATTCCACCTATGAGTGAGGTCATCTGGTATCTATATTTCTTCTTTTGACTTGTTTCACTTAGCATAATCCCTCTAGATCCATCTATGTTGATTCAAATGACAGGATATCATCACTTCTAAGGACTGTGTAGTATTCCATTGTGTATATGTACCACATCTTCCTTATCCATTCATCTGACGTTGGGCACTTAGGTAGTTTCCAATTCTTAGCTATTGTGAACAGGGCTACAATAAACATGGGTGTGTATAGATCTCTTTGAGTGAGTGTTTTTGTATCTTTTGGCTAAACACCCAGAAATGGGATGGCAAGATCACATGGAATTTCAATATTCAACTTTTTGAGGATTTTCCATACTATTTTCCAAATCATTGAACCAATCTGCACTCTCACCAACAGTGTAAAAGTATTCCCCTTTATCCACAGACTCACTAACATTTGTTTCCAGACTTTTGGATAACAGCCTGTTTTTCAGGTGTAAGGTGATATCTCATTGCTGTTTTAATTTGCATTTCCCTGATAACCAGGGAGTAGTATTATATTTTCATGTGCATGTCGGCCATCCTCTTCAAAAAAATATCTCTCCACTTCCTCTTACCATTTTTGATTGGATTGCCTGATTTTCTATTAGTGAGTTCTGTGAGTTCTTTGTTTATTTTGGATATCACATCCTTGACAGAAGTATGGAACACAAATATCTTCTCCCAGTTAGTAGGTCGTCTTTTCGTTTTGCTTATGTTTTCTTTAGCTGTGGAGAAGTCTTCTAAATTTGATGCAATCCCAGAGGTTTATTTTTCTTTCTGTTTCTCTTGATGCTGGAGTTGAGTCCTCAAAGACCTCTCTCAGGTGCTGTCATAGAACGTCTTTCCTATGCAGTCTTCTAAGAATTTTATGGTTTCTGGTCTTATGTCCAAGTCTCTAGTACATTTTGAGTTAATTTTTGTGAACATTGTTAGAGAGTGATATAATTTCATTCTTTGACATGTGGCTGTCCAGTTTTCCCAACACCATTTATTGAAGATACTTTGCTTTCTCCAGCATATGCTTTTGGCTCCTTTGTCATACATTGACTGACTGTATGTGAGTGGGGCAGTATCTGGTGATTCAGTTTTGTTCCACTGGTCTAAGCCTCAGTTATTATTCCAGTGCCATACAATTTTGATCACAATCACTTTGTAGTAGAGCTCGATGTCTGGGATCATAATCCCTCCAGATTCATTCTTTTCTCATAATTGCTTTGGCTATTTGGGGCCTTTTGTTGTTCTATACAAATTTAATTATTTTTGCTCTATTTCCTATAAATAAGCCTGTGAGATTTTAATAGGCATTCCATTAAGTCTGTGTATTGCTTTAGAAATGATCATTTTAATGATGTTGATTTTTTCTCAGTCATGAGCAGGAGATTTATTTCCATCTCTTTGCATCCTCCTCTATTTCTTTTAAAAAGTAGTTTTCATTGTACAGGTCATTCACTTCCTTTGTTAAGTATATTGCAAAATATTTGATTCTTATTACTCTATTTTAAACAGTATGACTTTCTTATTTTCATTTTCTTCTAGCATGTTGTTTGCATATAAGAATGCAACAGATTTTTGTGCACTGATTTTGTAGCCTGTATTCATTGGTTACTTCTAGCAGGTTTTTGACAGATTTTTTAGGGTATTCAATAAACATAATCATGTCATCTGCAAATAATGAGAATTTTACTTTCTCCTTTCAGTTTGGATATCTTTTGCTTATTTTTCTCTGGCAAAGCCCTCCAGTGTGATGTTCAATCTTAGTGGTAAGAACTGACGGTCTTGCCTTGTTCCTTACCTTAGAGGTAATGCTTTCAATTGTTCACCATTTACTATGCTACTGGCTATGGGTTTGCTGTATATAGCCTTTATTATGTTGAGGTATGAAACTTCTATCCCCACTTTATTCAGGATTCTTATCATAAATGGGTGATAGATCTTGTCAAAAGCTTTTTCTGCATCTACTGATATGATTATATGGTTTTTCTCCTTGGTCTTATTGTTAGGGTTTTTTACATTCATACATTTATGTATGTTACGTCCCTGGAATGAACCCCACTTTGTCATGACAGATGATCTTTTTGATGTTTTGTTATATTCAGTTTGCTAATATTTTATTGAAAATTTTTACATCTCTGTTCATTAGAGATACTGGTCTATAATTTTATTTCTTGGTGACATGTCTATCACCTTTCAGTAACAGTGTGATGTTAGCCTCATAAAAAGTATTTGGAAGTGATCCCTGTTCTTCAACATTTTGAAGTGTGAGAAGAATAGTTATTAATTCTCCTCTGAAGTTTTGCGAAACTCATTAGAAAAATCATCTGCTCCTGGGCTTTTGTTTTTAGAGACACTTTTGATTACCTCTTCAATTTCTTTGCTTGTTATTGTTTTGTTCATGTTTTCCAATTCTTACGGGTTCAGTCTCAGTAGATTGTATTTTTATAGAAACCTGTCCATGTCGTTTGTCCACTTTGTTGGCATAGTGATGTTCATACTAGTCCCTTATGATGTTTTGTATTTCTGTGGTGTCTGTTGTAACTACTCTCCTTTCATTTCTGATTCTAGTTATGGGAGTTTTTTTTCTCTTTTTTTCTTTGTGAGTCTGACCAATAGTTTGTGAATTTTAAAAATTTTTTCCAAAGAATCAACTTTTGGTTTCATTGATCTTCTGCATTGTCATTTTGCTTTCTTTTTCATTTATTTCTGCTAAAATTATAATCATTTCCTTTCTTCTACTGATTTTTGACTTCAATTGTTTTTCCTTTTCTAGCTGTTTTAAATGTAGTAGCTTGTTTATTTGCAATATTTCTTGCTTCTTGAGATGGGTCTGAATCGCAATGACCGTTCCTCCTAGTAGTGATTTTGTTGCATCCCACAGATTCTGGTGGCTTGTATCTTCATTCTCATTTCTCTCTAAATATTTTTAAGTTCCTCTTTGATTTCCTCTTCTATCCAAGAGTTGTTCAGAACCATACTGTTAAGTCTCCAATGAATTTGGTGTCTTTAAGTTTTCTTTTTGTGGTTGAATTCTAATTTTAAGCCATTGTGGTCAGAGAAGATGCTTGCTATAATTTCAATCTTTGTAAATTTGTTGAGACATGTTTTGTGTCCCAGCTTATTATATAACCTTGTGAATGTTCCATGAGCACTTGAGAAGAAAGTAAAATCTATAATCACTGAATGAAGTATTCGGTATATATCTATTAGACCTAACTGTTTGAAATGGTCATTTCGAGCAGCTATTTTCCAGTTAATTTTCTGCCTGGTTGGTCTGTCCATTGTCGCAAGTGATCATTGAAGTCTCCCACTATTTATTGTATTGCTGCAGATGTCTCTTGTCAGTTCTGTTAATACTTGCTTATTTTGATACTCCTTCATTTGGTGCTTATATGTTAATACACGCTGTCTTCTTGCTGAATTGACCCTTTAATCATTATATAATGTTCATGTCAGTCTTTTGTTATGTTTTTCAGTTGGAAGTCTATTTTATCTGATGTAAGTATAGTTGCTACTGCTTTTTTTGTGGTAGCCATTCAACTGTAGGATCGTCTTCCAACATATTGACTTTGAGCCTTTGTTTATCTTTTAAAAGAAGGTGGGTTTTCTGAAATCAGCAGATGGTTGAGTTATGCTTTTTAATCCATTCAGTCACTTTGCATCATTTGACTGATGAGTTCAGTCCATTAAAATTCAGGGTGATTATTGATATGTAGTTATTGATTTTAATTTTGTAATTTGTCTTCTGTATATTGTTTCAGACAATGTCTTTGTTCTTTTCTTCCTCTTTTTAGTTGGTTTGGGTGTGGGTGTATTTTGAATTGGCTTTCCTTTTTGTTTTCTTTTTTGATTTTCCCCTGAAAATGTATTTTGAAGATGCCCTAACATTAGAATGCACAATTCTATATTAATTTCCTATTTTTATTGTAATGCGCATTTGTCTTCCACACATTCTAACTATCCACATTTTTGTTCACTTTTCTTCTTCTCCACTTTTTTTATTTGCTGTCTTACTATTTTTAAGTGGGGTTTCTTTACACTTTTTAGAACATTCTTTAATTTTTTTGAGCTTGTTTTGTGGTAATGAATTCCTTTAACTTTTGCTCATAAGAAAAGTTTTTAATCATTCCTACAGTTCTGAACTAAAATGTGCAGGGTACGGTATTCTGGGTTGAAAATCCTTTTCTTATAGTGCTTTGAATATATCATGTCATTACCTTCTAACTTGTCGAGTTTCAATTGAGAAATCCTCTGACAATCTTATTGGGACTCCTTTGTATGTGACTCATTTTTCTCTGGCCATTTTTAAGGTTATATATCTGTTTTTGTTTTGTTTTGTTTTTTTGACATTTTGATGACAATGTGTCAAGGCGAAGCTTTGTTTGGGCCTCTTTTATTAGGAACTTGTTAAGCTTCCTGGGTCTGGAGGCTTTCTTCATTCTTCAGGTTAGGGAAGTTCTCAGCTCTTATTTCTTCAAATACTATTTCCAGTCCCCTTTCTCTCTCTTCTCCTTCTGAGACCCCTGTGATGAAAATGTTTTTCCTTTTGATGTTATCCCATAGACCTGGAGCACTGTCTTCATTTCTTTGAATTCTTTTATCTCTTTGCTGTTTTGCTTGAGTACTTTCCTCTGCCTTATCCTCTTGCTCACTGTTGGAGGTTTCATCCATCCTATTCTTGTGTCCTTCTATTGAGTTCTTTATTTCAGCTATTGTATTATCCTCTGTTGTTTTCTTGATTTCTTGATTATTTTGCATATGTCTGCTGTATTCAGATATTTCCCTGAGTTTTTTTTTTTTTTTTTTGTATCCATAATTTTGCATATATTTCCCTGTCTTTGTTCTGTTTGGCATTCTTTTTATATTTCTGCACCTCCACCCACAAGGTGGTGCTAGTGGGTAGCATAGAGGATTTGTCCCTTTTGGGAGACTACCTTCTTCCTTTAGCCCTGGGATAGGATATCTGGTGGGCAGGATATCTGGTGGGCCACATTTCTGGTGGCTGAGACTTGGCACAATATGATGATTAGAGGGGATAGGGGTGGGAAATTCCCCTAGCTGCCTTCCAGTTATGGTGGTGCTCTGTGCAATTTTACCATATGGGCTCCAGTTGAGACCCAAGAGCCCTGGTTCTCTTTCCACCTTGCACCAAGACTGTCTCCCCCACCCCCATGTCCTGGTCCTGCTAAGTAGATTATTTGCTGCTTTTGGAGTGACCCTATAGCCTCATTTCTTTCCATGGCTCCACACTCTTTGCTGCAGTACAAATCCCACATCCCAAATCTGCTGTGTAGCCATGAACACTGATATTTTCACCTACCATTTGTCATCACAATTGCTGTTGAATCTCTATAGCATCTGCAACTGCTTTTCCTCAGTTTTTGTTTCTGGAGAATAGGTGAATTCCTAGTTGCTCCTGGGGGAGGAAGTGAAGCTTGTCCCTATCAGCTTACCATCTTCTGACCATGTCTCTGAATATGCTTTTATTTATGGGGAATGCATTTCATCCATCTCTAGAAAAGTGACAGGATAGGACTCAATGACTCACAAACATTTAATAGCCAGTGAAATGAGTCCTTATTCATTTTTATAAAGTGATTCAATTCAAATTGATAAGTATAATCAAGAACTAACATGAACATATGTATAATGCATGTGCTCAAAGATTTCTGGTCTAATTGATTATTATAAATGGAATGAAATATCAGTAACTTATTCCCTGAAAGTAATTTATTGAGAACGTACTTTGCATTAGCATGGAGCTGGAGCCCTTACGCTAAGGATCTGTGTGAAAGCTACTATAAGGAAAGAATGGATCTGTGTCAAAAGGGATGTAGAAAGACGAAGGGAATGGACAACTGAATTAGCAATCAAAGAATAGTAAGAAAAAGTTTTTCCAAGTAGGGGTGGGGCAAAGCGTGATAGAGAAAATAAACAAAATATCAGAGAGCCATAAATGCATGTCCCATGTATAGTGAATTGAACTTTGACTCTTCATCTCAGATAAGTTGATGTTTTCACTCCAGGTACCTGTGAATATGATCTTTGCAGATGGAATAAAGATGTGTGATAAGATGGGACTACTCTGTAGGAGGGTGGGCCTTTAGTCTAATATGACTGGTGTCCTTATAAGGACAGGAAGAGAAGCATGTTAGAACAACTGAGAGAATACCCTGGGCAGACAGATACATACAGAGGGAAGACAACCATGTGACCACACAGGCAGAGGTTGTAATTCTGGAAGGTCAAAGATGGCAGCAGCCACCAGAAGCTGGGTAGGAGGTATGGAAGAGTTTACCACGCATTGCCCTCAAGAAGAAACAGTCTATTGAACACCTGGGTTAAGACCTCTCATGGCCAGACTTTGAGAGGATATGCTTCTGTGGTGTCCATTCACCTTGTTTATGGTAACAGACTGCTAGAGCCCTAAGAAAGGAATATACTGTGCTTAGGAAATGGTATTAGAATTGTCAAGAATAGTTATGAAAACATGGAGAATCAATGTGGAAAGGCAAAGTCATGTTAAATACCATTGTGCGAGGAATCTCAGGCACAAACTCTGAGCACAGAGTGAATCAGAGGGTTTTCAATTATGCTGCACTCTTGAGCAAGGAGAGCTTGAGTTGCAGTGGAGATGACCATGTCGAAGGGTGAAAAACTGCAGCTTTGTAGCTGAGAGAGAAGACTATTCATTGCTCCTGCTGAGGGCAAAGATGGCATATACTACTTATTATTAAATATGAAATGCCCTCTACAGATAAACGTGGGATTTTAGACCCAACCTGTGAAATGGGCGTTGATGTGCTTTTCACTAGTCTGGAGGGTTTTCCTGATTTATCCAGATCTCCCTTTCCTTTCCTATTTTTCTGTCAGTTAAGGCGCTCATTAAAAAGACAGCCAGGTGGGAAATGCCTTGATATTGGCATGGACAGTGTCTGATAAATAGGCTCTTAAAAGTTGGCGAATTTAAGTCCACAGTCTGGAATTATCTAGCAAATAAAAAAGCTTGTGTAGATCAAAAGCCAGGATTTAGGACTCATTAGTGCTAGCTGGGAATCCAGCCTTGAGTTAGAATTAATCCTTAAGATGGATCGGTTATATATACACATTTTGTAATTCAAAGATTTTTTTCAGGCAAGCTATTTTCATAGTGGTTGAATTTGAGTGATAATCAATTTTAAATAGTTAGCCAAAGTAATGTGATCTGATTAGAGGACATTAGGGGGGCAAACACAGGTTAAAAAGTTTTGCGCTTTTTTCTGCAACAGCACATTTAATGTTTTTCCTATGTCATATGATACTTTTAGGAACATTTTGCTCACCACAAAATCCTGAAATTAAATCCAAAATTGCATTCCTAATGAGCTATATTTTTGGTGTCAATATAATTTAATATGCATAATTGTTTATGTTTCTAAACCACTAAAAGTATTGCTATCTGTATATGGTGCTTTTTAATTTTTCAGCTTTTAAATATCTAATAAAGTCACTGCAATCATTGCAAATAATTGCAGCATTATCAATAAAATGACCACATTGTCACAGTGCTGCTTATTAACAGACAACAGAGTTTGGTTCATGTCAGAAACACTTTCAGCCTTCTAGGAAAGTGTAAGCACCCTTCTTCATCTAAATGATGAAAGAGAACAAAAGGAAAGAGTAACAGTTGTCAGGAACGGGACCCCACAGAGGTTATCCAGAGCAGGGAGGGCGGGGCTGAGGCCCCCTCATCTCAAAAAACCAATGCAGACTGGATTGCATTCAAGGGTACACCAGGAAATCCACTCATCAGTGTACTGAAGGTGTTAATCCCCAATAAACTTGTGCATCCCCTCCACCTGAAAAAATACGAAATAATTTTTAGAGATGAAAAGGTGTCAGGGTAACCCAGCTATATCATTTGCCCAGCCAGCTCTGCTCATTTGTTCTCTTTTGCATACTAAGATGTCTCATTATTAACTAAGTGCTCTTACTGCATTCACAATGAGAGCAGCCCATCAAGTCACCAACCCAAGCCCCACCCCTACTGAAAACATCTGAGAAATGTTTTAGGTTCATTACACGATTTTTGAGATTCTTAATCAAACCCCAGGAGAAGTGAATATAATTTAGAAGGCAATTGGGCTCTGTGGGCTTGGCCAGATATCACAAAAATCATCTTTGAAGGACCATTTCAGAAACACAGAAAGGCACCACTTGCGCAGTAGCTTGGAGAAGCAGAAGTCAAGGCACTGCTGCTCTGACGAACAACTGTGAGTTAGAGGTTACCGGGAAAGCCATGTGTCAGGTAACTCATCAGGATTCACGCTAAGTCTTTCTTGCAGAACCTGCAATATTTGCTTTGATTTTGTTGAAATGACAATCATGGATATGTCAGTTGCCCGCCTCAGTGAACAGAACGATATGAAATGCCAATGTCAGGAGCACTTTGTAGGCCTTTGTAGATCTGAGTATTTTCAGCAAGAGTTTAGAGAATAGGTAGTATAATTCGTATAAATGTTTCCCATTATTTAGACAGAATCAGTCATTCTGATGAATAAATGCAACGTTTAAAGAAATAGTCTGAGAGGAGCTATTAGAAAACTCAGTGAAAAGCATAAGAATATGGTTATATAAAAATAATGTTTTATAGAGAGATAGATACATGGAATATAGGTATAGATCATAGGTGGATGGAGGAATGGATGGATGGATGGATGGATGAATGGACTGAAGGATGGAAGGATAGTTGCTAGATCAGAGAGAAATATAAACTTTGATTCTATGTCTAGAGCATACCTTCATTTAACACAAAGAATCATTAATCAAGAATTATGAGAGATTTTATTTCAGAAACCAAATGCTGTTAAAATTGACTATAATAAAAATGTCTTGCCACAAGGCTAACTGTGGTATATTAAAATGAAGAAAAAACATTTTCCAGTTTACAAGTAGGTCAAGTTGTTTGCCTTTAGAAAACAATCAATTATGGAGGAATGGGGAGAGCAGAAATCAAGATGGAATAAAATAGACCATTCTTGTATGTGTTTATAATTAATAAAGTTGTAGAGTGATGTTTGTTATTTTCTTTACAAAGATCCAGTATAACAAATTTTGTATGACCTTGATGCAGAATTGAGTCCTACAGAAGAAAAATACAACAGAATCTTGTCAAGATAGACTTTTTAGGTATATTTGGTTCAAAAAAAAAATGTAGGGCTATGTAATTTACATTCAGTAAGATGCATGAATCCTGAGTACATTTTGCTGAGTTATGATAACTGTACATATACACCCATGTAGCTCAGACAGTAAGCATGTCACATAGCATTTCATCATCCTAGAGAATTCTTTCCTAGGTGTTTCTATTTGATTTCCACCCTACGAACAACTGCTTTCTGCTTTCCATTAGCCCAATGTGCTTTGTTCGGTTCAGGATTCTCATCAATGCATCACACAGCATGTACCTTTTGTACCACTCTAAGTTTTTAAATCCATCATATTGCTCCTTGTAACATCAGTTTATTTATTACTGATTAGTGCCCCATTGCAGGGTATACACCAAAATGTATTAATCCATCCTCTGCTTGGTAGCTATTTTGAGTTCTTTACTATTTTTATCTGCTATAATTTAGGTTGTATTAAGCAAGCTTTTGTAAGTCTGTTAGTGGATATATTCTCCTTTTATTTACGTAAATAAGTTGGACTGGAATTCCTGGGTCATAAAGTTTAACCGTTTACCTATACCTACCTACACCTAGACCTGTATAAGACATTTCCAAAATTATTTTCAACTAGTTTGCACCATATTATGTTACCAGTAACAATTTTTCAGAATTCAAGTGGCTCTGTGTGTTGACAAGGTATGGTCCTGTCTCCAAAAATGTTCTAATCTTCCTAACCCGTAAATATGTCACCATGCATGGTGAGGACTTTGCAGATGTGATTAATCTGAGGATCTTGAGACGGGAAAGTTGTTCTGGAAGACCCAACACACAAAGTGTATTCTCCACATCCTTAGAAGAGGGAGGCAGGAGTGTCAGAATCAGGGAAAAAGATGTAACAATGGAGAAGGAGACAGCTTTGAAGCAGGAGAATGGGAGACTCTACAAGCTGCAAAAGGCAAGCACATCTTCTCTCCCTTCCAGGCAGCACAGACTTCCAGCACGTCCATTCACCACATTGGCATCCAGAACCATAAGACAGTTATAAGCCACTAATTTTAAGCCACTAATTTGTTACACAAGCAATAGGAAACCAATACAATTCTGCATTTGGTTGCATTGGCTTTTGTTGTTTTATTTTTGCATTTCCTTAAAGATGAATATTGTTAAACACATTTTATATGCTTTTTTAGCCACTTGCATCTTTTTCTTTAAGTCTTTATTTTCTTCATTTTTGAAATCATCATTCTATTGAACTATTTTTCTTTTGTTGTCAATCAGAATTTTAAAACATCGCTGGTGTCATTGGTCTGTCACACATATGTGTTACAGATATTTTCCCACTTTGGAAATGACCTGTTCATTTTCTTAATAGTGATTTATGATGAGTTGTAAATTTTAACTTTAGCAAGTTCTAAGTACATATCATTTTAGTTTAGCAGTAATGGTCTTTTACCAATGAAGTAATTGTCTACTTGCCTGTCATCAATCTGTTCTTCCATGCTTTCTTAGGAAAGATTTATGGTTCAAATTTTTACATGTAGGCCTAGGAATCTTCCCAAATTAATCTTCCCAAATTAATTTTAAAGTGATAAAAGAAACCAAGTTCATATTTTTCCAATATAGTTATTCAGTTGTTTAAAAATCATTTGGTGACTGTTTTCTTTTACTCATTGAATTTACTTAATACCAAAATATATTAACTTTTCATGAAAAATACTTGATCTAAAAGCAGGAAGATGAGGCTATTAGGGAAGTGCAATCAAAATAACAATGAGATATCACCCTACACTTGAGAGACTGACTATTATCCAAAAGTCTGGAAACAACAAATGTTGGCAATGATGTGAAGAAAGATAACACACTGTTGGTGAGAGTGCAAAATGGTGCAACCCCTATGGAAAGCAGTATGGAGTTCCCTCAAAGAGTTGAAGATTGAAATCCCTTATAAATCCCACAATCCCACTTCTGGTTATGTACCCTAAATATATAAAAATTTGCAGAGATACATGCACTTCCATGTTTATTGAAACCCGATTCACAATAGCTAAGCCCTGGAAACTATCTAAATGTCAAATGTCAGATGAATGGATAAAGAAGATTTGAGATAGATATATGTGTGTGTGTATAGATATACATATATATATCTATACACACACACATACATACACACACAATAGAATACTACACAAACCTTAGAAGAGATGGAATCCTGTCATTTGAATCAACAAAGATGGATCTAGAGGGGATTATGCTAAATGAAATAGTTAAAAGAAGAATGATAGTTACCAAATGATCTCACTCATAGGTGGAATGTGAATAGACAAAACAAAGGAATGGATGAAACAAAATCAACCCTTGACAATTACAATAGAACCAAGGTTACCAATAGGGAATAAAACAGTGGGAGGCAGGGCAGGCACAAATGATGGTGGAACCCACTGGACAATGGTGAAAAACACTTGTGATTCTGGTAGAGGGCATGGTGTGTTGACATATACCTGAGGAAAGGAAAAATTGCACATATGGGGAACCTACACATATGAATGAGTTTATTTCAATTTGTAAAACAAAGTTACTGCTATAAAATACTAAAAAATATATCAATAACTAAAGGAAAAAAAGACAGAAAAGTGGACAGATGAACAACAATGCTTTGATTTTATAACAACATGAATAAAACAAAGTTAGGACTTGGCAAACTAACACTAGTCACATGTGAGGACATAAAACAGATCTATTACAATCATTTGTAAACAGCAAGTTTTTAATTCAACACATAGATTAGGACAGAGAAAACATATGGAAAAAAAATTCTCTTTGGACCAGATGGTGCTTTTTCTAGGTGATCTTGATAAAGAGTTAAAGACAAGATGGCAAACATGCAAACTTAATGAGACATTATTTGTGACAGCAGGGACATGTTAGTTTTCGAGTCACTTTTAAATTGTGGCAAGAGACCCCTAAATGTATTCTTTACCAACAGTCACATATTTTCATTATTATGAAAAACCTCTTTCAGCTAACATGTCTGGAGAGTCTCAGCAAGAGCAGAGGGCTCACAGCTAAGTTTCCATGCAGGGCTGTGGGTTGCAGGCACGTGGAGAGCCGCCTTTGGGCACTGCTCACCTGTATAACTCACCTCTCTGGGCTCATATTCCACAAGTTGCTTTAATGATGGACTTGGTTATTGACATCAGGAGGAGGAAATTTGCAAGGATGAGACAAACATATAAATTACATCTTCACAGACAGAATTTCACTGAGCTGTTATTCCTGGGGATTCTCATGCAGGGGAGGTCCCAGACAGGCTTTCTCTCACCATCCCGCTGCCTGAGCTCTGCATAATATAGCTCCTTTCTGGCCTCCATTTCCCTTCACAGAAAACTGGTATGTCTAGACTCTTCTCATGATCCTTTGCAGCTTTCTTGGTAGCTATGGAATAATTCATCATCACCTTCGGTATCTTACCATTCTACTTTTTGTACGTGTGTCAAAGTTTTTCTAGTTTCATCAGTCAGGGTGGGGGGAATCAAGAAGCAAATTATGACAAGTCAGATCATTAAATGATCAGCTGGCCAATGTTAAACACCACATTAAATACACCTGCTAACTCACACAGAGCTCTAAGTGTTGCTAATAGAAAAAAGCCACTTGGGGGATGGTCTCAACCAGCCCTTTTTGTTTTGGGTGGAGACACAGACAGAAAATGACTTTACCTGGATCAGCCAGCATATATATAAAACTATGTAACAATCTTGTCAAATCCTGAGTCTTCTTTTATTTTTGGATTGGAAGGGACTTAGTTTGCTGCTCAGAGATGCCACCAGGGAACAAACTGACAGCAGGTGTACTTCCCTGGGGCCAGAGGTCTGGACCAGGAACTCACTACGCAGAGGCCAGAGGATGTCAGGGCTCCTGTTTCATCCGCGCGGCTAAAGCCAGAGGGGCTGCGATATGCAGGCCTCCTTCATGACACTGCTCGTAGCCTCTGACACCCTGGCCCATGTGCCCCATTCATGCAAAATGAAAGGTAAAGGCAGCAAAACAAACATGTGTTCCAACTCCAAAACAGTCAATTAAAATTCTTCAACTAGTAGTTATGTTTACTATGTGAAATATAGTAACAAATGGTTTTCTTCATGGTCTTTCTCTTCTGAGTAGGTTTGACACTAATTATACTACTTAAGTGAAGTTAACTTCTATAGTCCTTCATACATACACTGGTTTTAAATAGGACAGCGCCATTTTTTTCATATTTCCCAACCATCCTGTCATTTTAATATAAATGTCAACTCTGTCCCATTTTAAATAAACCAGGAATGTCTTTAATGTGGGGCAAAAAGGGCAGTTGATTTTCCCCTGGGTCCAGTCTGTTGAGGGGTCCCCAAAAGAGTTGCTCCTTTTAAAACCTCCTTGTTAAAGACAGTCCTTGCCAGCACTGACTGCTGCAGGCTGCAGACATGACTGCTGTTCCTGCCGTCTATGAGGAAACAGAAGTAGGAACCCTGCAGGAAGAGATTCCCCACAACTCCACATGGGCCTGTTTCTCCAAAGGTTGCAGAACACTGCGGGGTGGTCGAGGCACAGATAAGTACTATGGGGGTTATCGCTGGTCCTGTGGGGGTTATTGGGTATTTCCAGCACTGCGATGTGATTTAGGCAGGATATTTAGAAGTGGGGCTTACAGGATGCTGAATTTGATTTCCACATAAGGTGTGAAAAATTTTTGCATCAGTCCTGGCCATTTGTATGAAGTCCTGCTGGACCACATGTCATTACTATGTGATCACTATGTGATCACTGATTGGTATCAAATTGTACTTACTTGCTGCTGGCCTGGCTGCTCTGCAACTGCTCCGGCTTCCACCTCTTCCCCTCCTCTTAGTCATCAGCTTAATAACCCCATCGTGTTTTTACCATCCCAATATCCCATTTTTGTTTCAGGGAAATATGGCCAACCTATTTATACATTATCTATATGGAACAAAGTAGATTCTAAAATAATCATTGGAGTGATATAAATGGAAAGAGAAAAATAGCATGGTTAATGTGATGAAATCCTGGAGAAGTGTCCTGAGTATCTCAGCTGAAGCTCATTCTATCATTTACTGGGTGACCTTTCAACAATTACCTGATTTTTTTAATGGTTTGATTCTAATATCTCAATGAGTTCTTGGATAAAAGTGCTTAGAGCAGCACATAGGATGTTATCGGTGGTCAATAAAAACTGCATTTATTCCATCATTAATATTAATAGCAAAAATAATACTTGTACAGCCTCTCACTACGCTTGACCATGAGATATATTGCATCAAACCCACTATGAGGCTCCTGTGAGTTTCCTTATATTCAGGTGTGTTATTTACAAAGAACTAACAGGTTCTGATGCCACTTTGGCCTGACATAATCAGTCCTGCACCTGTTGTCAATCAATTCTTACCCTAATTTGGAGTCCTGGCATCTTCCCAGCCAATTGCTATCCTGCCCAATTTTTAGTGCTTCCCACTTAAAAAACAAAAATAAAACAATACCCAGGGAAGTATGACATCCCTCCAGTGCCCACATCTTCACATAAAATTGACTGTGACTCATGTTTCCTGCCATCTACCAGTTCTGAATACTCTGTGACCTTATCACCATGAAATATTTTCCATTTTGTCTTTATCCCTTAAAATTGTCCTGCTAAAAATTGATGGGAATTATTTAGGTACTTGTGATTCTATTATTTCTACATGTAGAATTCCATTTTCCAAGAGACTAGATTTCTAATAGTTTCCTTAGCTTACACAGTTACAATCATAAATAATTATTCCAGCTAAACTAAATCCAAGTAGACATCATCCCCTTGTTAACAAAATCAGGTTTCATCAGCAACCCAAAATATATTTAAATGTCTGTTGTTCTATATGTATAATACCCATCTTTTAGTGCAAACATTTTTTCTTTTTCCAAGGGAGGAAATCTTCAGAATTTTCTTCAATGTCCTAGAACAATGTCCTAGAACAACCGAGCCATAATTAATTAATTTCAAAATTTATTTGAGAAATCGTTTCGATGGTGGTTTACTTCCAATAACAAAATACTAACACATCTGTGAATTACTGTCATAATTTAATTACCTTATAATTTAGCAGTTTTTTCCATAGAAAACATTATGAAACAGTGGTAAATTCAATAAAATGAACACTTGCACGCTAATTTCTACTTGTTTCTCAGCAAATATAATTATTATTTTGCTTATTTTCTGTGCTAGCCATAGATCATCTTTTAATAGAAGAATGATCTGTAGCACATCTAGACATATTGGAGCTCTAGTACTGGTATTAACTAATTCTGAGCAAAAACAAAAATGTTCAAACCTCTTTCACTTTATTAAAACAATGTTGTATTTTGCTGCAGTAAAGTACTGAAAAAAAATAGGGACCACTGTTCTTTGACCTGATGAGCATCTTAAGAATAGAATAAATGCCAATGCCCTTGGAATGTCAATATGGTATTGTTTAAATACATAGTTTGGGCTAGCAAAATAATAAAGTGTTTTTTCTAATCTTCTATATATGCCATGCTTTTATCCCCTAAAGACAAGTTAATGGTATATGAAAGGGTTTCAAATTTTTCACTTAAAATGATCACATGGAGATAATAAAAGAAAGACTAGGGACTCAGAAATTCTTTCTTGTGTATTTTACCCCAGATGGGAGACAAGCATAATTTGTAACTTCATACTCAAGAGGATGGCTCTTCCTGGCTTGGAGTTCATCAAGCATTGTCTAATCATAAGTAGCTATCAATATATTTCCAAACGTTCAGAATTAAAAGGGAGGTTTGAAGAGGGATGGATTAAGTAGCCATTCACTAGGCCTGCTCTAGTTCGTGAGACCAGAAAGCTGTGGAGTCAGACCCTTCTCTCCTGGAGTGCAGAGATGTCGCTGCTACCATTCGTTCTGCAGTTCATGCGATTCTCTCTTCAGACAGCTCATAGAGTCATCATCAGAGGGATATGAGATGTGAAAATCTGACTTCTGGTCCAGGTGCATTTTGATTTCTTGAGAGAGGTACCGACTCTGGCTGTGGTATCTGACTTCAAATTCAGCAGTTAGGGATAGGTTCCTGCTGTCCCCAAGACCTCTTAATAGTCACCCAAAGTTTGGGAAAGAGGCGCTCAGAGGCTCCCTAGCAGGAGACTCACCAAACACTGAGGAAACTGTCCATTGTCAACAGAGCTTTGGGAGAACACTGCCCGTGTACGTACATCCTCGTGTCCAAGTCCTTCATCTGAGATTGTATCACAGACTTCCGGTTCTATGTAATACACCTTTAGAATTTGACAGCTTCCTCTCCTGACCTCTCATTTGCAGATTGTCTTTATTCCATTTAAACAACCTGCGGTGTTTCACTATATTGCTGCTACACATAGTAGGGAGTTGGTTTTTCTGCTGTTTTATTAAATCTCTTCATTCAAAAGTGATTAAGAATCATTGAAACAAAGCCTAAACTTAACTACTGTGTTTAGAAAGTCTGGCCTCGTTTTAAGTAGATAATCCTCAATTATAATAAAATGTATGTAGAATCTTAGATATCATAACGTTGTTCATGGTTTGTATGTATTACAGCTTGTGGTTTACTCTGAATTGCACAGTTTTTCTTAAAATGTTATGAATTCCAACCCTGAGTATTATTTTATAAGATTGAGAATTTTAATGGGAAACCAGAAAATAATAATTTTCTACGTATTTCATTTTATTAGGAAATTTCCTTAAGTAGTTTCAAACCAGTTAATATTTTGTATCACTGTCTCTGACCCTAAGAATTCACATTGTTTTTTTTTATGATGTGTTGCTTAAAAACTAATGCATTGCTACCAATGCTTTTATTAGACAATAATTAAGGGCATAAAATCCTAATTGTAAATTCAGTTAGTAAGAGAATTCAAAAACTAATCAAAACTTGAGTTCTTCTGAAAAACCGGTGGTAGATTCATAAAATCAAATTGTATTTAGTATGGTAAGATATCCTCTGTTATCTCCCTACAATCATCCTTTTAAATCCACTCAAAATTCAGTAGCCTCCATGAATTGGTGCCATTATTTTTTAGCATTGAAATGTGTGCTATGAACATTTGAAATGTACTTAAGAACAGGGTCAGGAAAGCTCTCATGGCTCAGGGGCTAAGCTGGCAACTGGGGTATAGTCCCCAACAGACCAAGGACCTGGGTTCCGAACCCAGGGGCAGGGGAATGACCAAAACAAACAACTAAATAAATAAGTGCTTCTTCCTCTTCTCCCTTCCTGCCTGCCTGCCTGCCTACTTGCCTCCATTCCTGCCTGCTTCCCTCCTCTTAAAATAAAAATAAAGCGCCAAATGTCTCCACATGCCACTGTGGGTTGAATCTACAAGTGAAACAGAATGCGAGGAAGTGTAAGAAATGGTCACGTACAAGGAGAAGCGGGTAGAGGCGCACCTAAGGGCCCAGGCGAGCTCCTGCATTGAGCAGTGAGAGAGCTGAGTGTGTTTCTGTATGCACCCTCCGCGGGTTCTTCCCCCACCTTCATGCCCTGCCTGAGTCCGTTACTATTTTCCACTTTGGTGGCCCTACCAGAAGCAAGTTTCTCTCTTTGGTGTGTGTTTATTTTCAATTTTGTTTCTTTGGAAATGTCCCTCCAACATTGCACAGAGTCTGGAGGTGCAGCTACCCCGGGAAAATGACTCTGTGTTCCTTCTGGACTCTTCTGTTTACCATGAATCTTTCTCTCTGGTTAATTGATGATGGTTTCTAAAATCTAGAAACTTGACCTTCCGGCTATTAGCACATTGTGAATATGTTTTCTCTACTGTCATATCATCCTATCGCCCCACAGAAACTCGTTTTCACTCAGTCAATTCTAAAAGCTTTTGGACTCTGAAATGAAATCCTGGGCCTCTTCATTAATGATGTTCTCCCAATTAATGCAGGTTGGCATAGGTGTAGAACCCTGCTGCCGACGACCCATTCACACACGGAGTTCTGCACTCACACCTTTACAATTGTACAAACAGTTTTGTGATGAAACTTCCATTATTTGAACTCACTTCTACTTGAATATTCTAGTTATTGATCAATACAGTGGTCTTTGTCCAAAGAGTGTCAGGCTCGACTCCTGAGGTCAGGGCTGAAGCAAGGGGCTGCAAAGGATTGAGAAATAGAAAGAAAGAAAGAAACAGACCAAAATGGAAAGAAAGCGGGGTCAGGGGAAAAACTATCGGGGATCTCTCACCCCAAATAGCTACCCCAGTCACCGGCTCCTCGGGTATTTACTGTCATTACACAAGGAAGTCATTCACAGAAAGAGTGCAAGAAGGAAATCGGCCATTCTGACCATCATTGTTCATCAAGTGATTTTACATTTAAATGGTTTATGTTAATTGTCTAGCTTCTAGGCTTCTTCCAGAGCCTCAGCAGAGAACAAAAGCCTCCCGCCTAGGTTTTTCTCGAAGGGTGGGCCTCTGTTTTTCCAGTTGCCTGGGTAATTGTTTTACTCTGCTTTGGTTTTACATATCTAAGCTGAGCTTCCTCTTTACTGTTCCCAGCAAAAGAGAGTAAAACAAGAGTCGTATCTCAGACCAATGAGTCTTTACATTCTGGTTGGAAATATTTAACATTACAAATCATTTTGCTTTTATTTCACCCTCTTGTGTTTTGTACATTTGAAGGCCATTTGTTTTATGATGTCAAACAAATGACATTTATATTTATAATTTAATAAAAATGAAAGCAAATACCAAAGGTCTTGAAGAAAGTTTCACTGTGAAGATCAAATTATCTGTGATCTGCATTGGTTCTTTACAGAATCCTGTTACTCACGTATCTAATTTTGAACTATCTGATGGTAACTTTTGTATTATATTTCTTGTGTCTTTGGCTACTGGTAATAAAGAATAGCAAGCAGGCAATAAAATTTAGGTGTCTGTGTGGACAGATCATTTCAAATCTCAAGACCCCCATTCATGAGTTTAAAAGTTCAATTCCTCTGATTTATATTTTTAAATATACCATATCCCTTAGTCCTCTGTATTTAGAAGTGAATGATTGGACAAACCAACATACGAGTGAGTGGGGTTCCCTCTTCAAACACTGGTCTGTACCCCGATAGAGGAGTGACGTCCACAAGCATGGACCACCAGTGGCTATTTTTAGGGATCTGAGTAGAACACGGGCAGCCCATGTCTCTGCTCCCCAGTGTGAAAGGATTTGAGCTTTATTCCCTGTGTGAGCACCTGCTCTGAGACCTGCCTGGACCAGTGAGACTGACGGGTTTCTTCGTGGGGTGCACTATCATTCTGGTCTCTGGGTTTGAGTTCATACCCCCTGCAAGATGAGCTGGGAGGCAAGGGAGTGTAGCTGACTGACTGCTGTACCTCTCCTCTCTCTGACCCCAGCCCACCTCCACCTACCACAGTGCCGTCTCCCACCTTCCCCAACACTGGCTCTCCACTGCTTCACTCGCCTCTGATTTGCAGAGGATATCAACCCATTCAAAAAACACCGCCTCATGGCCTTCCTAGTACCAGGGATGAGTCATCTCTGTCTCCTTTACTTTCCTCTCATCCCTATATTGTATTTGCTCACAGGAAGCTGTCTCCACATTCGAACTGAGTTACAATGCGCTACCATTTGTGCTTTTTCATCTTGTATGTGGGCATCCACATTTTATTCCTAGGAGGTAGACTCATTCCCTTGGGCTAACAGCTCTCTATAATCATCTCTCTAGCTTCCCTGTCTTCCTAAAATAATTCCATTGCACTTGCATATGACTGATAATGGAAATGTCCCCTTATCAAAAGGTATCTCTGATGTCAACAGATACTCTTTATCTCAAGAACTTTTCTTACAGAAGAGCTAATATGTGAATGTCGCCTTCAAGTCTTCACCTAAAGCTCATTATTTAAATTGGTTTTCTTAGACCTTGTTCCATAAGCTGCTTGTTTTATAATAAAAAAACACATTCAACCTTCTTGTGTTTACATTCTCATTCTGAAATACCTTTCTATGATCCTTTAAATCATATTATTTTCTAACATTAAGCGAAACTGCTCCTGGTATTGAACATTAGTTTGTTGTTAACATGAGGAAAGGGTCATAGTTTAATATTAAACTTTGGCACTCTCTCCTGCCAGAATAAATTGTTTTTAAAAAAGATGCGTGAACTTTTTGTTTTACATTATTCCCTAAATAGATGTAAATGTTGGTCTTAGATATCACAAAATATTTTTAAATGTTTTCATTGAATTCTTATTGATAAAATCATAGAACGATGTGCCTTATAGGAAGTAACACACACAAAAAAGTTTCTCTATCTGGTTTACTCCAGTGGAAATACTTTGCAAAACAATTTTGTGTGTCTGATATCACAAACGAGACATTGACACAGGTGTAACCCCTCCATCTTATTCAGATTATACCACCAGCTTGCCTTGTTCTTGAGTGCATGTAGGTAGATGTGTGTGCGTGTGTGTGTGTGAATCTCTGCGTGTAGGTCTGTGTACCCACCACCGCCATTACACTAAGGAGTTCCATCACCACAGGGTTGGTCATGTTGCTTTTTTAAAACCATGGGATCTCATTCTTCATCTAACTATTTTTACCTTTTACATTTTGAAAAGGGTCAAAAGTCACCCTGCAGTCCAGCTCCTGTTCAGATCATTTAAATTAGCCATTTTCCTGCTCTGGTGTGGACACACCACTGCTGGAGGGGGTCTCGGGCATGCCTGCTCCTGCTCGCTGGAACCTGTGATCTGCTGCCTGTCAGTATATCATGAAGCAAAATTGCCTCCTCGATGATGCGCAAGTGTAATCATCATCGGAGTGGGATAAGGGATAATGCATCCCCCAGAAAAAGTACCTACTGCACTTCACAGACAAGGTCAAGGAGCAGATCCAGGCAGCTCTTCTACATGCAGGGACTGGGAGCAAGTTTGTTCGCATAGAAAACTCCACTTGAAATGTGGACAAGGCTAAAGACACAGGATGCTCTGGTAAATTAAAAACGAGGTGGTTGCACTTCCATTAAAATGACATCTGGATGACATGTGGATAGGTTTGTTGTCCATAGGGTGTTTGGAATCTTGTGTATTTCTCCCTCCTTCAGCAGCAAATTGTCTTGCAGATAAAGCTCTTCAACAGGATTGCCAACTCCTTCAGGGTAGTAACTGTCTTATTATGTCTCCCTTTTTTTTTTTTTTTTTTTCCCATGGTATCTAAAACATCGCTCAGCCCACAGAAGACACTCAATAAATACTTGTTTAATGGAATTGAATTTGTAGGCACCAGAGACACCTGGCTGCCAGAGACCTGCTGAGCGACCTGGGACAGAACTCCCTGGGCTCTGATCCCACTGGCAGTCCTGTTTTCTATCTTTCTGTTTTTATAAGTAGAGCTTTTTGGCCAGGAGCTATTTTTAGAAAGGATTTCATTCCCAGCTCACGTGGGATTACACATTTAAGTTTGGCTCTAGATTGGAGAGGGATGGCTGGTGCAGGCAGCCCCATGGTCCTACAGAGCAGGCTGGAGTGAAGGCTGCTCTGCACCCCTGCACAGCAGCATCCCCCCCCCCCCGCCCCGCCCCACCCCTGCCACCAGATTAGCATCGTAAACACACTGCAGCTATTTCTCTAGTCCTTGGCTCACAACAGTTTTGTTTCAATGTCATCCGTGAAGGAGAACACAGCAACATTTTGTCCAAAAGAGGGATCTAACGATGAATCCTCTGAGGAGACAGGCAAGGAACCTAAGTATCATATGCCGGGAAAAACAGACCACTTCCCCATGTTTTCAAAGTAGACATACCTGTGTTAAAAATACGACAGTGCAGTGAGTATATAATTCATTTTAGCCAGCTTCCAAAATAGCCAAGCCAATTTCTGGTGGCTGATAGTGACAATGGACACCCAGTCGGGAACATGTCACACAGTCCTCTTGGCCATTTGGTCTCGTCTCAGGTGCTGGCGCTCGGTGCAGTTGATCAGTTCGTGCTGATGAGGGCTTGGGGACCAGGATCCAGGAACACTCTAGCCATGGGTCTGAGTAGAGACAAGCTCTGGATGACGGCCGAGCGGAAGAACAGAGTCTGCGCCCAAGAAAGTCACTCTATGCCAAACAACTGTGGACTAAGGGTAAGCCACACAGTAAAAGAGTCTCTTCTGGTTGCTTTGAAATCTCATAAGATTCATAATGTATAATCTATTATAATGCTAATTGTGTAAACTACAAAAGGAAAAATCAATAAACATCTAGAAACAAAAGGAACAAAAGTGCTTAAGTAAAAACCATAATCCTGCTTACTGAGACAAGAATTTATTGATATTCTTCCACTTATCATTATGTATATACAACAACTTACATTTCACCTTTTGTATGATTTTAATACCTTCCCTTTCTCTCTACTTGTATGTCATGTAAGCTTTAGATCCCAGAGATAATTTTTCAAGCTACTTTTAATATTTGCATGACAGTCAATTATGGATAAACCACAATTCATTCAACCAGAGCCTTATATAGTGTATTTAAACTATTCTCCCACTAAATATTTTTGAAGTAAATTGGCTCTAACTTCCTTAGTAAAATCCCTAAGTTGATATATTGTATCAAATGGCGTACATATTTGACGGGGCTTATTCAATATTTAAGGGGATTGTATTAAATTCGACTACAGAAAGTCTGTCTAAGTTAAGCACCTACAAACAAACGTATTTGATTAAAGAAGGTACAGTCAATTCTGTGCCAAGGCTTGCTCAGGGAGCGAATCTGCTCCCCGACTGCTGCGGTCTGAGGACACCTGGGCGTGTCACCGTTTCCCATCCGCTGTGCAACTCGATCTTCGGACGCAGGGTGGGCCCCAAGGAAGCAGCGCTGGAAACACCGGGGACAGGTTCCCGAGCCGGACTGTAAGCACCTGGAGCAGCTGCTGGACCTCATTCCCATCCTAGGGAGCAGCCTGCCCATCCGGGTTCCTGGGGGCGTGGGTCCCCAGCTTCCCCACCCCACCCCCCGACCCCCTGTCTTAGCTGCTCAGCCTCGGCTGCCCAAGTCCACAACAATCGTCGGGTGTTTGTGGCGGTGAGGTGCCTGCGTCTGCCTGTAACCATCTGTTTCTGAACCTGTTTGCCTGCTTAGGCATGTACGCCCCTGTCCTGGGTTCCTGTGGAGGTGCCTGTCACTGACACAGATTTCAGGGTTGCGTGCCAGCTCCACCTCTCCCACACGCTTGGTATGTTTTGTCTCATGGCTGTGTAGTGTGCTGATGTTTAGGGGCACATTTGTCATACTCACCAGAGCCTGTGTGAGGTAAGGAGGACTGTCAGAGAGGCCCCTAGATCCCCTAATTCCACTCTTGCAGTATCCAGAAGGGTCCCTGATAAAGTGGGGACAAGGGTTATTGTTCAGAATTATGAATTACACAGGGTCCCCACTGTGTGATTCCACTTGAAAAACCTTGAAATGACAGGATGGTAGAATGGAGACCAGGCCGGGGTGCCAGGATGGAGCAGGGAAGGATCCCACGGGAACTCATCCAATGCACTCCTCTTGCCTGGGGCCGTGCACACTGGTTTTGCCAGACATAGCTGATGGAGCAATGGGGAAAAGGTGCAGAGGAGCTCTCTGCATTCATCTTAAAATTGCATATAAGCCATTGCAAAATAAAGTGTTTAATTAAAAAAAAAATACAGCCTCTCCAATTTTATTCACATTGTACTTACTAGTGACAACTTGGGTCCTGTGCACACACAGCCCACACCCCACCCAGAAGGCCACCACTGTGGGTTCTTCTGAAGCATCCTGAAGAGTTGAAATGATGGAAAGAAGGCCACCTTTGTATTGGCAGGGCTGCAAGGCTATAGAGACAGACCCCAAGGCCAGGATGTGCATTTCCCCATGGCCCTAATAAAGCTTAGACAATTTTGTTAGTCACAAGTCCAAAATCATACAGAGGGCGGTTAGCATCTTCCACATATAAAGTGTTCAATTGAGGCCTGAGGCCAGGGTGGGGGTCCTGTTGAAAATGTCTTATCCTCCAGTACACACCTCTGTCTGCCTTACTCCCACGGTTCAAAGACTATTGTTTCACCAGGTGCACAGTATGTTACCTGACACTTCCCAGTCAGATGTGAGCAGTTTTTGCTCTTTCCTAAAGTTTGCTTATTCTGCAAGGGTTTATGAGAAAACATGATGTTAGGGTCAGCGTTCGTCCTCCCAGAAACGCATACACACACCAGTCAACAATGTAAAATCATAAGGAACTTTATTTCCAGCATGCTGGGGTCCGAGCCGCATCCAACTCAGTGGATCTGGTCAAGGACCCCGGGTTTATTTTTTAACAGGTTTTTATAGGGTTTCATTACATAGGCTCGCCAGAGTGATCGCTTGG